>JAQGAU010005472.1:0-10245 GCA_034698045.1 Paramacrobiotus richtersi
TAGCCCTTCTCTAAAATCAGCTAAATCACCACGCTATGGTACATATACATGCTTGTACATTTTGCACTGGGAACACTAGGGGTACTTTCACTACTTTCGATGCACCCTCCAATGAAAAAAAGATCGAAAATATGTCTCACATAGTTTGCGAATTTTTAAAATAATTACAATCCCTTGAATTATAAATTTTACTTATGCAGCGCGATCTGTGGACGTATACATCACCTGTAATTGCTGGTAATTCGTTACCTGGTCTTTCGATGGTGCTTCGGTAATACGCTTCTAGAAAGTAAACAAACTGAAAGTTTTAACGTTCTGTTACTTTTGTGTTATTAATTTTGATGTATTTATTTGTAAATAGCATTTTCGCTTCAAATTGTGCTGATGGAAGCTTAATTCAGATTTTAAGCACTTCGAAGGCCTGAACCAAAATTTTATTCGGACTGAGAATTAACAACTAACCAGGTATAGCGGCATCCACAAATAGCTAACAGTGTACTTACTGGGGTAATAAGACACGGATGGCTGTTTCGCTTGGTTTCTTGCAACTGCGCTAACAAATACAACTGGATGCAAATGCAGAAGTACATTTAACAAACAAATATATGCGGTGATGTTGAACATTGTTAATTTGGCAAAACGGTAGCAAGGAATCATAACCTTAGCAAGCTTACACAGCGCTGCCAAGGTTCTGCATTTTCTAACGAAGATAATCCCATAAGTACCCCAATGATCGCAGTATTCCAAACATAATTCCGTCACTATGTACAGTATACGTGTGACGTCTACAGCGGTTATCTGAAGGTTGTAAAAAACTGCCAGCAAAAAAAACTTGCATATCACCGATCGACGACAGCAGCATGTGCTTTGCCGGATTTTACAGTCAGCGATTGCTTTAGGAAAAATATCCTGTTCTATGCAGGGTTTTCACGCAGGTAAGCTACTACGTATACCACCAATATTTGTAGTTATGATTGAAAGCAACCAGAATAAACAATATACAAAATATGAGTCACATTTCTTCATGTATTCTGTGGAAGGTGTCTATTCTAGGTTTAAATTGTGTGGTTTGGTGGTAGCCGGACAGTGTGATAGTTTGGCCTCTACAAACGGGCAAATCTCTGGTACTGTGGCGCTTGCGACCATTCCCGGTTCCGGTCCCGGTTTTGAAGGATTGCAATTCGACTCTTGTTTAAATATCACAGCCGCACATTCCTCAGCTATGTTCTGTAACAAAAGATAGAGATTGGCTCAAATCCATGAAGGGACCGTTCCCGGTCATTAATATGGATTGCGCCCTGACAAAGAAAAAGCATTCCGAGTATTTTGGCGCTAATTCTGATCAATACTGGACGGATCAGAAATCTCATTCCACCATCTCACGCCGTTTTTTGTTGTTGTAGTTTTGGTTAAACTTGCTCGATGTTCCTTCGTTTCAGTTAGTCGGTGAATTGCTCGACTCGCACAGATACTCCGTGAACTTACGATGTTATATGTTTAAACTTGAGCTCAGTGTTTCAATTGCTTTGAATCAAATGCAAATAACGATCTCGATTCTCTAGCTTATTGCAATTGGGAATAAGTTTAGTAGCAGTACAGAAGGGATCAGATGGAAATCCCAAGTTTCCAACGTTTTCGATCCTCTTCAGAATATTAGGTAGCACTTGGAGTTGCGCACGCAGCAGAGACTTAAGTGTTGTCATATTATTATTACACTTCTGAAGAAATGAATCAGACCCGAAATCTGTTTCTAGCAGCCCGTGTAAGCAGTTCATTGTTGCCGCAGTTACCACCCAAATAAGCTACGCAGATCGTTTCCATTGAAACAGACAGAGTGGGATGCAGAATCTTTTATGCTTAATATTCTACTATTTTTGTTATCGCTGGATTTCTCGACTGTTCGAGTAGTAGTCGTTGGCGCGTGGGTCGTCGTTCTTGGCCTGCTGAGAGCCGAAAGAAGCGGAAGATGGTTTTTTCGCGGGATTGTGATTGAATAAGTCCGCTGGTCAAGAGGGCGCATCATTGGCTGTACTGCTGTGAATTGCTGGAATCTAGGATTCGAAACGTTTTCGGGAGCGGGGGGGCCTCGAATTCCCGCGTCTATTGAATGTGCTGAAGAAAACACGCATTGCCAGTAAGAATACTTCAACGGATCAGCCATGGACAACCAAATTATCGGTGTCAGATCGACGGCTCTGAGTAAGTATTCACTTTGGTGTAACACAGCCAAAGTTAAGACTTTACCTTTACCACGTAATTTCAAACAACAAAACTGAAGAATTTGACCTTACGACATGATGGTCTATGGCTGATCCGTTATAGTGATTTTACAGATCTGTAGTGGTAGTAAATTTACACGCTTCTGAAAACAAATGTTTTGCGAATAATTGTTGCCTTACGTCCTTTGATGAGCGGTGGTAGCTTATTCTTGTGCTCGGGACGACGACGGAGCTGGGAAGCCGTATACGGACGGTACTTCTACGGATTTCATTCGATCCCGATAACGCATCCAGTGATCATTTCCACCATTGACATGTCATGGAAAAGTTTGAAATGATAAGTATTTTTGGTAAGCGCTTTGTAGAGTATTATGCATATCTCAATACAACATAGAGGATTCTGTTGTTAATAGATCTAGACGCTAATTTGCTGTTGGTTGACTACGCCGTTAATGCGGTACTGGAATAGCGATACAACGAGGATTATTACCTTATTCTAGATCTGTCTGTACTTGTACCAGTAGCGTATTATACAGGAATTTTACGTGTAAATATACGTATTCTGTAAGTTAATAAAAATGAGAAAGTGTATTTCAACGGATAACGGCGCGGTAAACCACAGTATTCATATACATACGTTCAAGTTCAACCTTCCTCTGAAGTCATCGCGTTTTGAGACATGTTCTCGTTTTATGTTTTCAGTGGAAATTTTTTCGGGATCTCGTATGCATTCTCTACTGCAAAAAAAATCGAACATCTGTTTTTTATAACTTGCTGATTTTTAGAATAATTATGATCCACTGAATTGTAAACTTTACTTATGAATCGAAGTCTGTGGCTGCACATACGTCACTTGTAGCTGCTGGTAATTTATTACGTGGCTTTTCAATGGCGCTTCGGTAATATTCTTTTAGAAAGTAAAAAAATTGGTTGCTTGAAGTTTTTGTTGCCTAATGTATAATTAGTTCTGATACTATCGGCAGCTTTTGTCGATATGAGTCACGATCGACAGCTTTTGTTAAGCAACGTCTCAGTTTGGCGGTTGTTAAAGGTAATACTGCTGCAGTTTTGGGAACTCTTCTTGTTATGTCTAAGGCGCGCGGAGATAACGAGTCTGGTTGTTTTTTTAACGTTTAAATGGTGTGGGTAAATTTAGCGGTCCCAGCGCGAGCACTTTTCTGCTGTCTATGGCTATGACTATTAAAGATAAGTTCTCATACAGTTCAGCGTTTTCCCATAAGCCTTGGTCGAATTCAGATTTTTAGCACTTTAAAGGTTTACGTCATGAAAATTTGAATCCGACTGAAAATCAAAAGTTGAACATACGTATATATGACGGCATTGGGAAATAGCTACCAGTTTACTTACTGGGATTATAAGACACGGATGGATGCTTGGCTTGGTTTCTTGCAACTGCGTTGACAAATACAACTGGATGCAAATGCAGAAGTACATTTAACAAATAAATATAAATGGTGAAATTGCACATTTTTAACTCGTTGAAATGGTAGCAAAAAAACCATGACATCAGAAAACCTTCCAGATCGCTGCTCAAGTCCCGCATTTCTAACGGAGCTAATCAAAAAAAGGAATGGTACCAGAATGGTCGAAATATTCAAAACATAATTCCGTCACTATGTACAGTAAACGTGTGACGTATTCAACGGTTCTTTGAATGGTGTGAAAACCTGCGAGTAAGAACAACATCATGAATCGAAATTGCTGGCTCGCATATCATCGATCAACAACAACAACAGCATGCGCTTTATCGGATTTTTGGGTCAGCGTTGCTTTCGGACAAATATCTCGTACTATGTATATGCAGGGTTTTCACGCAGTTATGTTGCAACCAGAGTTGTGGTTATGATTTACGTACTTATACAATCACAAAATAGAAAGATGGACAGTACCGTATCTATTTCTTGATGTACCGTACTTTACTATCTAGTACGGCTGTGCCCTTAATCCCTTTGCTATCATCTGTACGATATGCGGTAACGATACATGTCACGTCTTGGGGGAAATGCGACTGCCCTTTAATCGTCTAGCACACACTGACTGAATCAGTGAGCTGTACATCACAGCTCACTGTAGTTGCTATGGGGCTACAGTACAATACACATTTGCGATTTGATGCAGAAAATTGTCTTTGGGAACCACCCAAAACGGAACCCAACCGTTGGGTATTTTTTATATAAGTGACAGTTTACCGGCAGTCAGAAGATAGAAACTCTATGAATTTTTGACTGTTTTAATAATTGTAAGAAGATCTTCAAAAGAGAATGAAAAGTAAAACAGTAGTAAAGTAACACTTTGAGCGCAATGGAATCGAAAACACAGGTACATACTGTACACCGATACTGCGCAGCACAATAGCTCGCATTCCCGCGTTAAAGATCAGCCACTTTCGTAGTGCGTTCCTCCTTCGACCTGTTCGAAATAGCGATTAGGTTTCGCTACTACCGCGATGGAAGGTAACTTCTTACTTCCAAGCATCAGTTGTCATTTTATAATTACGCCTTCGGAAAACAAATCAGACCCGAATTAAATCTGTTTCTGGCATATCGCGCAACCAGTTTATTATTGCCGCAATTACAACCCAAATAAGTTACGCAGATCGTTTGCATTTAGACTGACCCAGTGGGGTCCGTAACCTTTCATGCTTAACATTTTACTATTCTTGATATCGCTGGACTGTTCGACTGTTTCGGTAATAATCGCTGGTGCCTGCGTCGTGGTTCTTGGATTGTTGATGGCTGAGAGAAGCGGCAGAATGTTTGTTCGCGGGATCGACCCTATAGAGTAGGTCCGCCGGTCAAGACGCATCCTTGACTGTACTGATTGTGAGTGCTGCTGAGCTCCAGGACTCGGAGCGTTCGGCGAAGGCCCTGGGACTACTACTGATGGTTGCGTTGTACCTGCTAAAGACGATTTTATTGTAATTTTTAGAAACGACTGGCCTCCTGGTTTGACGCAATAACATGATTTCTGTCTGATCCATTGTAGTGATTTTACTGGTAATTGAATCATACGCTTGTGGAAAAATATATTAAAATTGTTTCGTTACCTCCTTCGGCGGACTGCGATAGTTTGTTGAATTTATCTCGTTTTCGCGACGACGATGGAGCAGGAGCGCCATATACGGATTTTATGCGGTCACGATAACCCGTCCACAGATCGTTCCGGCCAAGACATGTCATGCGAAATTTTAAGTTAATTAATTTTTGTACTGCGTAATGCACCACATGTCGATAAAATATCGACACCATATATCGATAACATACACAATATTAATGATATCGAAATCAATTTAACTAGTTCTATTAATTTCGAACGATTATATAAAAAAGGAAAATAATTTTCTCAAGCTACTGGAGCTTTACATGCGTTTTGCAAGTGTAAAAAAGGCGGATGAATACATGCAAGTAGTGTATCACAACTTGTAAAGTACTGTTGACAGTATACGTATAGTTGAACTGCAAACGTAACATTGTGGTTTTTAGCCACACGTTGAAACTGTACATGGCAGCTTCTTACCTGGCCTTTCGATCACGGTTCGGTAATATCCTTCTACAAATATTTTATGGAATTTGTATTAATATATATTGATTTATAATTTGTATTAACATGTTTATGTTGCCTTACAGTAAAAATTTATAATAATAAGAGAGACATATACTTCGCAATAAGGAGATATCCTAATCGAAAAGAATATGTGTTTTAGGAACATGGCTCTTCGCGTATATTTGATAGCATTGAACAGCTTCCTTAACAGCTTCCTTACGCTTTTTACCAGTGGAACATTATTTGTCTACATGTTCTCTTCAAGCAATTTCAAGCACAACAGCATTTGTGAAATGAATTCACCGAAATCTAACAAAAGACTTTAAACTAGAGCAATAAAGCTAAGTATATATAATAACTGCCAGTAAATAATAAACAACCGGCACAGTCTGCCAGTAAAACAAATAATAATAAATAACTGCCAGTCTACTTACTGGGATAATAAGACGCGGATGTTCGACTGGTCGCCTTTGCAACTGTGTTGACAAATATGATTGCATGCAGATTAAGAAATAAATTTAGCAAATAAGTATAGCCGATAAATGTGCACATTCTTAGCTACATATACTGCGTATACTATAGATGAAAACGGAAACAACTGATTGATAATCTTGACAAATCTGAGTGATGCCCAAATCCTGAATCTGCGGAGGGAGACGAGAACCACAGTGATGAAAGTATTCCAGCGATTATTTTAGGAATGTGTACTCGACAGATGATTAATAATTAGCGGTGATACTGTAAGTGTGTACAGTAAAAGGCTGCCAGCAGAAATGTGGATTTGTTGTTTACAATATATTGGTCATACTAACAACATCATGTGGCTTTTGGAGTCAGGTATGCTTTAGGAAAAATATAAAATATCCGGTTATCATGCAGGATTTTCACACATTTGCTACTATACGTGCCACAAATAATATCAGCTTGTAATTCTAACAAAAGTGGCAATACCTGTGTAACGGTACAGGCATCAGATTTCCGCGTATTAGAAGGTTCTGTACCTTATACGTGTTAACGAACGACAGTCTACCTGTGAATGTGGTGTGGTCACAATCGCATTTTACAGTACTTTATTGGTTGGACACTAATGTCAGCGTTGGCTTCTATCAGGTCGATGCGCAATTTTAAGAGGAGCTCTTGCTGCTGCGGTACCGCGCCGACCATTTCCGGTTCCAGTCTGAGCTTAATTCCGCTCTTATGTATACTGGTGTAAGTATGGACGACTTTCTAGTCTAGGCCCGGTAAGGTCTCTGGTCCTCGGATGCGCACCGTCTGCTGTCCATTCTAGCCGGAAAGATCCGTCACGTGAAACAGGAGAGAAGCGGGCCAGGGAACACACATACATAGAGTCGTGGAGTTGCCGGTTAAGCGATAAAACATTTATAAGTTATCCGTGATTAATGCAGCTAGCTCAGTCGTTATATGCTCGGCCTCAGAGCGAGAGCGCCGCGGTTCGATCCCGCGTAGTTGCACATTTTTTGCGAAGTAGCTTAGATACGCCATAAAAATCTTCATTTCGGACACTATAAATCATGGTTTGCTGTTAAGTGAGATGGTAGCAGAGCTGTACCTAACCGTTTATGCCGATACCGTTTATACCGATACCATTTATATTTTCCAAAGCGTATAAGTTACGCCTCTGATTATAGCTAGATTCATCGTGTTTTGTTTCGCATTTTTGTGTGAGCGCGTAACAATTGCAAATGTAGACGTATACGTCAGACAGTAGGAAGTAGCTCTACAATCTGCGGTACAATGCGCGTAGTATTTATCGACCACGACAAAGACTGGAATGTGTGTCATAATTGCTGGGACACTGACGTTTTGAACTGGACTAGATTCTTACTGTACTGTCGTATAGTGGTGCCGATCTGACGAGAACGGCGTAAGATGTGAAAAGAAAGGGATACATGACAAATATGACGTGCCGAAACCGGGAAGTACAAATAAATGTTAATAATTCAACTTAGCTTCCTGTGCAATGTGACCATGAATCTATCAGTTTAATGTTGCCGCAGTTTACCACCCAAATAAACTACGCAGATCGTGCGCAGTCAAATCAGTAGAGATGGACGGAGAATTCTTCATATTCTGAGAATTCCTTAACAGCTTACTAGTCTTCAAATCGCCGGGTTGTTCGTCTTTTCCTGCCGGTGGGGCCGGTGTCGTAGTGACCGGTTTCTTCAGACCAGAGAGAAGGGGAAGAATGTTTGTACGGGGGATCGTTAACGAATAAGTCCGCCCATCGAGACGCGCCGCCGATGGTACGGAGAACTGCTGATATCTGTGATTCGAAACGTCGCCAGGACCGCGCGGGCCTCCTTGCGGGCCTTGCGTTGTATGTTCGGAATCTGATGTTAAGCAAACCAAATACTTCATGGATACGCAAGATCAAGCAGAGCAATTAAAGTTGATTGCTATTAAATATGACCGACAGATATGGAACTAACTAAACAGTAAATGACGGTACATCTTAAGACAACTGTAGTCAAATCACACTAAAAATGGCTGAAATTGTGGCTTACCACTGTCGGCGGACTGTGACAGTTTATTGAATTTATCCCGTTTTCTCGCTGACGATGGAGCAGGGACGCCGTATACGGATGGTATGGATTTTGCTCGGTCCCGATAGCGCATCCAACGGTCTTTCCCACCGTTGACATGCCATGGGAAAAGTTTTGTCAAATTATTCAGTACTTTAATTTTGCGTGGTAAGCGTTCCACAGCGTACTTATGTATATATCGGTACAATATATTATGCACAATAATATGGAAATATATAGCGAATTCTAGGTGCAGCTACTGCAAGTTAATCGGCACGAGTAATTGCAATTCAACAGACAACCTTAGACCACAATAAAAATATGTTATATATGAAATTCAGCCGAAAAATCACCGTTTTATCACCACATACCTTCTTTGTTTTGCATTTGAGGAACTTTATATGCTTTCTCTAAATTAAAGCAGATAAGTCGTGTATACATCTCATATAACTTGTTGATTTAAATAAAATATTGTTGAATTGTATTTCCTGGTAATTCCTTACCTGGCCGCTCGACGACGACGACGCTTCCGTAATATCTTTCTAAAAAGCAAGACATGTTGTTTATAATGACTTTTTGTGTTATTAATATGACATATTTATTTGTAAAACGAATTTTTCCTTGAGTATTTGCTGATGGAATGCTATATTAATCTGAATATATAGTGAGATTTCGAGTAAATAAACTCTAAATTAACTAAAAATTACGAAAAGTATGACAGCATCGGAAGTAGCTTGCACTTTACTTACTGGGATAATAAGACACGGATGGCTGTTTGGCTTGATTCCTTGCAACTGCACCGACAAGTAATATCGGATTCACATGCAGAACTAACTTTAACATGTAAGTATAACTAATGACGCTGCACATTTTAACTAGACGAAACAGCTGCAACGATATTTTATAGAACTCAACCTCAAAGTTATGTCAAACACAGTAACACAGTAGCACTACGTATACGGTATACGTATACACAGCGGTTAATTTATGAGAATGTTGCAAAAGACTGCCAGCCGGAACAACATGGATCTCATCGTAAACTGCACATATCATCAATCAACAACAGCATGTGGTTTACCGGATCTTAGAGTCAGCGTTGCTTTAGGAAAAATATCTGGTAATGCAAGGTTTTCATGCAGTTACTGCTTTAAAACGTATAGCGCATCTGATATCAGACTTGAAATAAAAATAGCAATATACATACATAATTATTATTACGAATCGCATTTGTTAGTGTACTGTATCTTGCGAAGTATTTGAATGGACGTTAGTCCAGTGTAGTCATAAAAACACATTTACTTGCTTATGTTTTCTCGCTCCAAACGGGAACCGTGTTTATACTGCGGCACTGCCGACCATTTCCGGTTCCACTTTGAATGACTGGAATTCCGCTCTTGTTGGAATATCTCAGCCGCACATTTCCCTGTAGCCAATTCGTAGGCTCATTAGTCAATTCGTAGTTCCCACTTCACATAGATTCCTCAAACTAGAACAGGAAGCAATTTACCGGAAGTATGCAAACCAAAATTCTACAAAATCAAATTTGTTTTGTTGAAAAAATCTTCAAAAGAAAGAGAAAAGTACGAAGGAAACTGAACGATCGAAAACACAATCGAGTCGAAAAGTGATCAATACTGCGCAACAGCTCAGATTCCCGGTAACAACCATCCACTTCCTGACCTGGCTCAAATTAGCGATCAAATCGCGCAGAAAAAAATCACAAACACGTCTGAATGTAGTAATTACCTCCTCTTGATTTCCCCTCAGAACGCCCCGTGTACTATCCCATTTCGATCCTAACACTCTATATATATTCCCATCGAAACTTAATCAACAACAACCATGGGTGACGTGAAAAAGAGCCTGCGTACCGTCCGCAACGTGGTGCACAACTACAACGACGCGCAAGTCAAGGTGCG
>JAQGAU010005473.1:0-10243 GCA_034698045.1 Paramacrobiotus richtersi
CAGTCCTGGTGGTTCCCGTATTGCTGGGATATTCGCTGAAACAAGGGCGCGCCGAATAACGTCATTAAGCGCCGAATACAACTAAGTATACTGACATGGTCTAAGACCGACAGCCAACTAGCATGATGTTGTACCCGCCACTAGACCGCCAGGTAATAAATAAAAATTATACCGATAGTATCTGTAAGCTGACACCGAGCCTGAGAGTGCCAAACATGCGCTCGAAGAGTCGGCGTAGCAGAAAATGTCCCTTTTCAGTGCATCGAACCCTTATTGCTTGGTAACGATATCTTACGGTTTCTGTGTAATTGATTTTTAGATTTCACGCAGTCCAATTCGGTCCAGTGATTTTACACGTGAGTCGCGCTCCAAACGATCATTCTGACCGCACATAAGTCTTGATTGTCCGATGCAATTACACTGTTTATCTATGTCATCTGGTAATACCAGTTTCCTACACAAGATTCCCCTTCGATCCATGTCTGTTTGGATTGCACGACGACTCAATCATATGCGACGCCAATCCTCAACGCGTCGCTCCTTAGTTGTCAGTACTGTTCAGAGTGTTATTTACTTATCTTGCGGATAAATTAGGATACTTGTTAGTTCCCGTTCTTGCATCATGGCGGCATACTTGCGACTGTTGGTTGTATTGTGTGTTGGGCAAGAATTTTTCTTCACTTCCGCATGCCGCCCCGTCAAGCGGACGACGCCCACTTTGCGGATACAATCCGAGCAACCAACGACGCCGAGCCCACAATTCACGCGTAAGTAGAACCTTGCACTAATAATCACCACCTCTAGTTAGGGCACATTATATTGTTTTACAGTGGACGACGTCATCCGGAGAGCTTACAAGACCGTAAACGGAGATAAGATTACTCTGGTTTTTCCACCAAACGACGCAGTTTCAGCGGACGCTACTGTAACAAAGCCATTGATAACACGCCCCAATGTGGGTCAAACAGCATCATTTGTCTGCGACACATCCAGCGAAAATGCTTCCACTGAATTAATTTGGACCCACCAGGGTAAATTAGTTGTCCCAAACGGTTATCAGTATGATATCCAGTACCGCGGCAACGCCACGACTCTCAGTATAATCAATGTGAGCTTTGCATCCAGCGGAGAAGTGGCATGCCATGAAACATCAAACGCAACGACCACAATCCTCCGGCCTCAAGCGTTACAGTCTGCATCCCAATGTCCACCGGGCTGCCGATGTGTTTACTGGGCCAATGCTGAAGTGGTTCATCGAAAAGGACAGTGGCGAGGCCTTCTGGTGTGAAGTACGCCTAACCTTGCCATTACCGATGACTAAAAAGGCGCGCAACCTGTTCCTCTGGCGTTATAATAACAGAACCATCGTCGCTCCAGAAAAGCCTCATTACCAGTTGGGATCGCAAAACACACGGTACGCAATTGGCAGATATAGATACGAGTACGCTACGTCTATTCTGTATTTCACGACGAAGTTGGATGGGGTAGATCTGGAGGACAGCGGAACGGTTGAGTGTTGGTTCAGAGCAACGCCTGATGTTGATGAGTGGTTTGTACAGTCAGCAACTTTCAACGTGGTTCCGACGGGCCAGATGCAAACGATCTATTATAGCAATCGGCAGAATCCACCGACAACATATAATTAACACTAGCCAAAATAAATGGATCGAAAAAGAAAGCGCAGAATTTTATAAGCAGACTCAACCATGTCGATGACGAAATTTGTGCCCACATTTTAGAGTTGGTTTCCTGTAGTATCACAGTGTTATTGGTCTTTGAAATGCATTTTGGCCAGCTGATATCCAAGGTCCAACATGGCAGAATTTTCTGAAGCCTTTAACTGCCCCGCTGGCACAAGAATGAATCCCGCAACAAAAAAAATGAAATCTGGTAGTTAAAGCCGATAGTATAGTGTTCGGTCTAGTTGGCAACGCCTGGAATGTTAATTTGTTCATTGGCTGTACACGCTCTGCGAGTCAACACACTTCAGTACCAAACAGTTACAGATTAAAAAATAGAAACATGTCTTCCATTTCCTTAGTCGAGTCAACAGTAGCGTAGTGGGCAGCTAACTTTCATCCCTGAATAGGCTGCACATTCAATATTCACTGCATGCTTGTTCGATTCCTCAAACGTACAGCGTACATGGGGTACAGTAATGATGTTAAACAACGACTTTATATGACGTTGCCATTACGAAGGGTAACATACAACCGCTACAGGTTGGTGCGCGATGCCGGCTATAAAAGCGCGAGTGAATGAGCGGGATCATTTCAGTTGTTTTATCCCATAACACAGGCGATATTCAACGAGGAAACAAATATTTGCGGTGTGATTGTACATGGCGTATCTCAGTGCATCTATGGTTTCTTCAGCTCCTAAATATCGCGCAGATCAATGTAGGCCAATGCATGGTGCACGTGCAAAACCTGCAGCTACAAGGATGAATGAGCAACACTAAAGACACGCCATGACATTGTCCTACCGGCTTTTGGGGCAGTTTCAGGTGGTTACCAGTTGAAGCTGCTCCAAAAGTCGGTAGGACAGTGGTGTATCGTCGTTTGGCTGCTATTTGTTTTCTTTTATATAAGAATGCTTGAGAGCTGCCACAGCTCCAGCTATCAAGCATTCTTCCACGGATGAACTTTGGAAAAAGTACCGAAAGTCTAGGGAAAAGACCAGCAACCTGTCCGTTCCTGACGAAGCTACTCTAATGAAACTTGACTTGACTTTTTCTATTACTCGTGTTTCTCAAATTGCGGTTCTATCGGCCTTGCAGTTACATAATGTTTAAGGTGAAATTGACCTCGTTCTGACCTCTAAGTGAAATGCGTGATTTATTTTCACAGGGACCGCTTGGCTGTCACTGCTGAAACCGGTACAGACATGTGCGTATCGATTTTTCGGCTGATTCAGGATGTATGCTGGAAAGTCAGTGTTGTTCTGTACTGCATACGAAGAAGAAGGCTTCGAACGGCCGTCCATCGAATAATCTTTGTGACGCCAACTTGGATTCGTTAGCCTGGGTATTATCTGTCCGATATGCTGTTTTGGTCTGCTTTTTAAATCCAACGAGAACTTGCAGTAGTTCCTTTCGTTATAAGTGCCGTTTTAAGCAACTAGTTTCTTTGCGCACTGATATGTGGCATATCATAATATGGCGTGGTAATCAGTCGTTTGCGTATGTCGTCTAATTAATTTCACAGTTGTGCACTATCAAACTCGACTTTTATTACAGCTTTCGCACTTGTGCGCTGAACATTGTTAGATCCATCATTACACCGAACAATATCGTATGCGGACGCAATTCCAAGAAGACATTCATGACAGTATTTCGTGAGCAAAAGCGTATCAATGCATATCGACAGATGAAAATACAGACTCATACAGTATGCTGACGACAGTCACATAACAAACAAAAATCTACTCTAACAGTAACACAATATGACACATTAACACAACGTCATAAAACAAGGACTGAGGTCCCTGATTTATGCATTTACTCTATTTGATTTTATTACTCTATTTTATTTGATAGAGCTTACCGTAAATAGTGCGCTATGTATTGATAGATTGCCTGCAAAAAGCACAATCATGCCGGGTTGCTAAATGATGCCGGTCTTTCCGGTTTCGCCCACTTACCGCGCCATAATAGTGTTTACGGAAGCACTGGCAAAATTATCTACTATGAATAATCTTTCCTGCTAAGAGGAACCAGCTTTTTCACACTGTGTTGCATGGCATGGATAATGGGTATTTAAAACCGTATTTTATAATTGAGTACTGGTGAGTAAGTCACTATGAATGTTTTTTACCTTGCGCTTCCTCTTTCCATGAGACCGCATTTAGTGCCATAATTAGTCTATGACGCATATCACGATCATAAATACGCACGATCATTACAAAGCGCTTATTCTCGGAGCTGATGCGCCTGAATGCCTTGATCCTTCTGCGATGGGCGCAAGTTTGTCGGGGGTTTCTTTTTTAGAATACCATTTCTCGGACAAAGGCAAGCCTGTGGGATCTAACTTAGCGGGACTTGGGACGCAATTCCAAGAAGACATTCATGACACTATTTCGAGAGCAAAAGCGTATCAATGCATATCGACAGATGAAAATATCTAACTATCTAATGGGATCTAACTTGGGAGCTTAGCGGTCAGAGTTCACAGTCGGCTCAACCAGGGCCAGTCTGACTTCCGAACAATGATAAACGCAACGCAGGCTTCTTATCGTTGCGTGGAGAGCAGAATACGATGTATGACAATTACAGTTCACGAGCGAGATTGTAAATACGGATCTTTGGTTGTAGTGTTTTTGATCTGGAAATAGATGTACTAAAGTTCTTGTGCATGATACAGGTACGAGGGCAAAATTGTGCGGTGCCCGCCTGATGCGATGCTCCACTCAGCCATATAGCTCACAGCCTATGCTGTCTGTACCTGTGTATGCAGCCTAACCGAGTGGAGCAGCGCACCATGCGATGACTCATGCGGGGCACCGCACAATTTTGTCCTCGTATATTACTTCGGGGATATGGCATAGCCAGCTGCGAGATGTGTTCACTCCTTAGTATTATTTTATGTGATTAGTTGTAACAAGAAGCTGTGCGCTGTTTTCTGTCAGAAACAATCAAACGGACATGGCTACAAACAAGCCTCTCGCGTTAATAACGTTGTAGTATTTTAGACTGATGTGGCCAGATTGTAGCGAATCATCGGCCCATACTATTTGTTTGTTTGTTTGTGGCCTGGCCAAGGTGTGCCCCAGACAGTTAGGTTGTCTGCTTGGCACACTGCAGTGGTTGATTAGTGTTAACCGATCGTCAACGAAAATGACATTTTGGTAACGGATATTGGCTGTACGATTAAATGCGGTAGTCCACTAGTGCACATAGAAACCGTTTACTTCTAGTCTTATACATAAATATTCTTAGCGTATAACCGCTATCGGTAAGACTGCTGGAAAGAGACATACGAAGGGAGTAAAGGTCATGCGCCGATGTGCCGCTGACATTCCGTGAATGACGGTGAATCTTGGCTGATTTTTGCCCTTATGAGGTGCCGTAAATGCTTCAATATTATCATAAGTTAAAATATGCCGAGCGGCGACCAGTCTCAACTCTTCGAGCATTAGTTTGAGACAGTTTATCATTTTTATCGGCTGTATAATTAGTACAAGCGGAAGACACCGTTTATCGAAGCCAACACAAACCTTGTTTACACCACCAAAAGTCCACAGTACAATACAAAAAAGCAACGATTAACTTTACCCGATGAACGATCGTATGTCAAACATGCTGGGCGACTTGGTTCGCCCAATACCAACAACAGCAGGAACACGAAGCTTCCCGTTCGCTAACCCAGTTTCCTGCAGGCCATCGTGAGTATCCGTACTTTCCGCTAATTTGCTCAAATGCCACTCACTCCACCTGGTCTTCATGTGCATGGACAAATGAGGCTGTGCTGCGTAATCCACAGGAGTCTCCGGTTTCTGCTCCGTCCGATCGGGTTCCTGGGGTTTTTGGCCTTTCTTCCGACTGGGAACGTAGATCTGCGTGGGATAGCTGGGTAGGAGTGAGAACCGTCGCTGCTCACAATCCGCTTCTTTCTTATGCACCAGACCAAGTTTTTCCGCCAATCGTTTAACCGAGGAACTGGTCGTCATGGAAGTATCACGTGGAGTTGTAACGCTCCGCGGGGACCCGATAGAAGGCTGGATCTTGGGAGCGGAAGGTGACTCGAGGGGTTTCCGCGGAGAGGACGCACATTTCAGACAGGATAATGTGTCCAGTAAATCTTCCCATAAATCTGACAAAATCAGTATTTACTACCGAGTGTTAATTGCAGGCGTAATGCTCTGAAATCTGTGTGCATTTTCAATACATTTTATATCAATATTACCATTCAAAAACATACTCATACCTTTGGTAATGGAAGACGCCAGAAACACGAAGCCATCCATTGCGTAACATTTTCGTAGATGTGCGCTTGTATCTGGCTGTTCGACCCGCCATTTGAGCCACTCTTTCAGTTCGCCGGACCTTTGAAGAAATACACCCATGTTCTAATGTTTTGGTCGAAATATATCGAGTTTTACCGTAACAGTTCCGTAATAAACAGGTAAAAGCATTGCTGATCGGTATGGATATCCGGTGAGTTTTCAATGGCTTTAATGAGTTCCTTCATCCGAATCTCCATAGAAATGGTTGTTTTGTGGGAGTTCCTCCGCTTCTTGACGGAAGCTGCCGGATTTACCAGAACCGACCATGCGGTGTAGCCTCGATGCATTCCGTCTTCCAGCAATCTAATAAAATGAAAATTCTGTTAATTTTCACGTTTCAATTTACATCGCAACGGAGTCTTGCAACAGACGCTTTGTGTGACAACATTTCACTTCGGAATATCGCTTTTACTACATTTCAAACCGAAATTTAATATGAAAGCCTGGCCTTCATTTTGAAAACAGCTGCAGCACATCGAGCGTACCGTACCTTAGCAGTGCTGAATTAAACTGTTGGATCATCATTCGCGACAAGCTCTCCGAATGCTGCTGTTTAACTGGCTCTTTTTCCTGCAAATGAGTAAGTCGGTAATGGAAATTTAGTACTCTGTAGATCTTCTTCATCAGTGCATACTTTCTGCATTCCGCGGAATCCAGCCAATCCAAGCAGTCCAACAGCCGCAGCTTTCACTGCAGTGACGAGTTCTGCAAGGAAACAAAATTAAATTAATCATCGTACTGGCAACCTTTAAATACTAAACGTTGGCATGTTCGGCGATTAGTAGTGCGCATGCTAAGATGAGTAACCCGAAACAAGGTCAAGCAAGCCGTTTTAATGAAGCATCGGTTTAGTTTAGCTCACAATTAATGAAATACAATTAAATAAACAATCCCTTACCTTGCTTATGTTTGAGATTGACCACCACTTGCATCGGCGTCGCACTCCCCATATCCCGTCGCGAGAACTCCATAAGGTCATCAAACAAGGAAATCTGCGAATGCCCGGCCCGCGTCTCCGTAAACACTTCCGACTTGGAAGATGACGGTGACGAGCGAACCGGCGAGCAATCACACACCGACTGCGCCATCCCCTCCTCCCCATCCAGCAGCTTAAAGCACGTCGGACAGACATTCTCCGAGTCCCGGCGTCGGCGCCCCTCACTCGTCTCATCGGAATGAATCCCCCAGGGGACACTCGGGAGACGCTGCGCTGACGATGGGTGCTGGGGGAAGAAGCGTTGAAACTGCGTGGGAAGCAGCACCTTCAACGATTCCCAGTCGTCCACCGTGTTGACCCGCAAGGGCGCCGGTTCACCAGAGGGGAGAAAGCGCTCCGGACAGGAGAACGGGCGCGGCATCTTTGCCGGAGTGGAGATTGGGGTTTGGGTGGAAGTCCACTGGGTGGGTGTGGCGAGGAATTGAAGATCCGGAGCGGAGTGCTTGCTGCGGGTGTTAGTCGTGGAAGGAGACGGGGTGGAATGGATGTCGGTGGCGCTGGCCGCGTGACGGCCCCGTTGGGAGAAGTCGTAGTTGCGCTGCAGGGTTTCGGCGGTTGTGCCGGTCCCGATGTGCAGGGGAAGGGAGGGGCTCTGGCGGATGCGCTGGGATGGGTTCAACAGAAGGGGCTGGTGACTGAACGCTTGCCGACCTAAACATGTGTCAAATCTGTACAACTGCAGAAGACTAAAAACAAGGTAGCGTGAAGCGCTCCAGGTACATGAGCAATGGTTTAACTCGAAAAGCCAGAATGAGACACAGACTGTAACTATTGCCTTCGTGACAGTATGCATTAATTCTCTCGTAGTCATGTGATGACATTAATACTATGTGAAAATGATAGGACATCCGCGAGCATTCAAGGCGTATCCAGATTCCGAAACAAGACAAAACCAATTATTTGTAAAAGTTTCAAACCTGAGACAAAGGAAACACAAAAAACATTTCCTAATAAACTGATATAACTTCTACTGTTATTTATCACTTAGCAGAAATTATACTGATTCTTGATCGAGGATATAACATGTGCCAAAAAGAAATCCCATTGAAACATATGTACATAAAATACCGCTGATCGTCGCCTACCTGGTGTGTTAGCAGCGGTTAGTACCGACCGCGACGAGGAGTATCCTGACGTGGCACTGACCGAATCACTCGACAACGCCTCCTCCGTCACAACATTACACTCTGGGCTCCCCGAATGCGACATCCTGGAACTGGTCGACCCATTCCGCTTCTTGATTTTGTCACTCAGCGGAGCAATGATCGACTGGGCCTGGAAGGTGGATGTGGAGGGCTCCATGTAGGATTCCGCCACGTCCGTCCAGCATTTCATCTTCCCGCTGTCATTTACCTATGGTGGAAAGTAAGGCGTTATGATGTAACTTGTTACTGCATTGTAGAGCTTTAAAGGTTAAGCGCATCATTATGATATTATCATTCACAACTCAAGATCTCAGTCAAATCTGGGTCACTGCAGTTACGAATCTTTTCTCGAAAGTTATGAAGTAATAAGAAAATCTGGGAATGTGGAAAACGTTTTATCGCTTCTGACTTCTAAGATTCGTTGGTGATAAGCTCTTTTGCATTCCTTGTGAAATAGAAATTTAGAGTACCAGTTAGTTTACCAGCTCATTATAACTAAACAAACAATGCAGAGCTTTTTGTGACGTCATTTTAAATCCAAAGGCTGCCGTTGCTTCTGTCGCTTTTCATATCAAAACAATTTGAAAATGCATATTTTGCAAGAGGCTCGCTTTTGTATGATAAAAATTGATACCTGAAATGGGGATTATTTTACATGGTTCTTACCGGTTCCTCCTCGGTACACACTGTCCCACTGTCCTCCAGTCGCTGATTCATCAAGGACGCATCTGGCTGGATATGGGACATACTCTGCTGTCCATCGTTAAACGCTAAAAAGTAGTTGAATTTGGTGTTCATCGGGTTGCGGGAAGTGTCCAGCTCCGACAATGGCGAGGTACTGGACTGCTGGAAGAGATTGGAAGCGGAGTTCAGGGGAGAGAAACGGAGATCCCCGCTCAGATCCAGTTCAAGAGATTCTGACTGGCTCGTTGGCTGAGTAAAAGGATTCACTTTGGGGAAGTACACGGAATGAGAAACATGTTTGGCGTTGAGATTAATCGAATCGGTGACCTTTAACAAAGACAGAACATTCGTTACATTTAGCATGAAAATCTACAAATTCTGGTTCTCTGCATAACTGCTCTGACAGCATCACAAGATCAGAACGTGAAATGCAACTTTCTCAAGTCGAGTGCAGATTGTGCTTCTTGATCAGGGCTAAAAATAACCTAGCCTAACTGCGCTATTGGGCAGGGAATGCGGCTGACTCAGACAAGCTGCAGTCCTCAGACAAGCTGCAGTCGGCCTGTACTGCATGGCACTGATTGATAGCCGGACTGCATCCTCTAGCGCAGCGGGGAGAAAAATTAGCCATGCGGATCAGGTTCCCAGCTTAATGCTGTTGTTTATGTTTTTGACGGCTCGGCCGTAAAATGAATCCTGAGTTAGATTCAATATGCCGGCATCGGCTTCCGCTGACTCATGCATACCGTGTATCGGTGTTAAAAACGCAATATTGAATAAATATTGCGTTTCTGTTTCGCATTGATTGAATTATCTGAAGGATACTGTTGAACTGTTAAAAAGCACCTGTTAGCAAAACGAACACAGTAATATATATAACAGTAGACCAAAGTTTTAACACATACCTATGACAACCTATCTTTAATATTGATCATGTTCAAAATGATGTGATTAATTTGTATGGCTTTTAATTTACGTGAAGACTGTTCTCTGATCGGAAGATTAAAGACTGTCCTTTGATCATGCGTCGTAAAATTAACCTAATGTGCCTAATGGAAGATATCGACAACGTCTTCGTTTCTGTCACTATCCTTGGCCAAAACCTATGCATTCTTATTTACATGATGCATTATGACGCGCCGTTAATCATGAAAGATGTCCCGACCGTTGATCTACTGAATACTCCCGCTAACGAGTGTTAGCATACCACGTTAGAGGTCAACGAAACGAACAGGAAAACACCATGCACAACGTAATCAGGGATATTATTTATTCAGCGCAAAAAATCCCAGGCAAGCTGTTTGACGACGCCGACAATCTCGGCCGGAAATGAGCGGCCGGATCAATTACCCGGAATTGTTTACCTGCTGGTGATCCGCCAGATGTCGCAGCTTCTCAGCCGGCATGGAAGTGG
>JAQGAU010005474.1:0-10243 GCA_034698045.1 Paramacrobiotus richtersi
ACTGCGAGTTTCGTCCACCTGGTCAACGTCGAATAACGTTACAAGTTAGTTCCAAAATTAACCGCAATTTCTGTATAAATTTTTTTCATTTTTATTCACAATAAGCAATGCTGAATATTCTTTTCAAATTATCCCGATTTTTTCTTTAAATTCTGAAAAAAAATTTTCTTCAGTTTATCCCTCAGATTATTTTGTAATGGACAAGCGTTTTTTCTCGAATTTATACACAGCAAATTGTATCAACTTGCTCGCGTTTTCTGTAATTTTTCTGTGCTTTGGGATCGGAAACGCTTGATAGGATTCTTAACCGTTTTTTGACTTTGACCTACCTCAACGGAAGCATCGTAAATCAGGTAAGCGTCCGCTTCGTGCCCATTAACACTGTTCGATTTCACCTCCGAAAATCTACAAATAAATCACCAATAATTATAAAAAAACTTAACAACTATCAAAAACCAATTATCAAATAATTTCTGTCGAATCAAACAAATTTGTAAATTATTACAACATTACAAGTACCACCGTTAATTCACTATCAACAATAATATTAATAAATTCAGAAATTACCAACTATTAAACCATTAAAGTATTACAAATAATTACCACAAAATGTACCGTACAGGACAAGTACACCGGTCAACCTTACTGTGGCTGTAAGTTACGCATGCTGCTGATGGGGGAGCCGGGGGCGGTGGTGGGGATGGAGGCCGAGGGCGACAGCGTGATGGAGCTCTTGCCGGTGGAGGAGGACACGTGGTTCTTGCCGCTGTTCTCCAACCACTCCTCAATGTCACCCCACCCGCTCTTCCCCTTGACGGGCGCACACACCGGCTCCGTGCGCACCTTCTGCAACTGCTCCACTTCCTGTTCAAACAGACAGAATCTCACACGACGAATTTTCTTACTTCTCCTTTTTTAGTTCGTATAAAAATGACGTACTCAATCCTGTATAAGGAAAATAATTTTCATTATATTTTAATATATAATCACATCAGATCATCGTAAAAAAATATACATAAAAATTTTGCTGTTAAATAAATATTTCAAATAAAAATAAATAATAATTTAAAATATACATAAACATAATATGAACGATAAAGATATAATTATATCGATATAATATAATAAAAACCCCAACAAATAACGGTTATTTCTGTCATGTGCCCTTACAAACGGATCAAATGCGTTGCGATCAATCTCCCACTGTTCCGCGACGGGGGCCGGCTCCGGTTGGGACTCCGTGGCCGCCTCACCTCCGACCGCCAGGGTTGGACTCTCCGGCGGCATATCCTCAAAAAACACATGCCTAGGCACGCTACTCGCCAACCAGATGTCAACGCGGTGCATTCTAACCATGTGCTCGTCATTGCTGGCCGTCAAGGTCACGTCTTCCTTCACTTCCGCTTCGTCATTCTGAACAACATAAACAATAAAATATTCAACAATAACACATAATAATGCTTCGGTAACAATTACAGCAAACTAATCATATAGCATACATAACAGTGAACTCAATTAATAGGGAAATTTAGCAACAAAAATCATTCATAAATGTCATTTTAAACCACAGAATAGGATAACGCAAAAAGAATTTCTCGAAAAATTTATATTTTAAATACTTCAAAATAATCGGAAAAACATTATAAAAAAATCTGAAAACGACAAGGAATAATGTTGAAAGGGGATAAAAATACCGTAATTTCCATCGACATTACAAAAATAATTGACTTTACCGACAAATCAGCCTGAATTTCCTTGTTGAACGTTTCCACGGCCATGACATCGTCTTCCCCTTCCATAGCGCAGGAAAAGAACGTCTCGGAGGCTTCGGACACACCGGGAGAACGAAAGGAATCGTGGGCCTCGTAGATGATATTCTCCTCCACCACCTCGTTCTCCTCCAAGGACGCTGGTTCCGGGACCGATTCCACCGGCAAGACATCTTCCACGGGCGCTTGATTGATGGAATACGTGCTCACATCGCTGCCCGACTCGTTCCCAGCACGGCTATCCTGTAGACACAAGCCCAACCGACCATGTTAGTAATCAACACAAAACTATACGAATAAAATCAAATAAAAGACAAAAAAACGCAAAAAAATCATAAAATCCATTCCAAACATTCCACGAAATGTTACACAGGTTTTCCCTTACAAAATTAATCTCCATAATTATTGATTCTATTTAGGACCGTTTAATTTAAGTTCATAGTTTGGAAATTTATTGAGTAAAATTCCATCTTATTTACTGACAAAAACGACCTTCACGATGCATTTTCTAGCACGACTTACGACATCGTTCGCCGAGTTGTCCACGGACGGCAGCACCACACTGGCACCAGGCTGCACAATCGGGATGGCTTTCTTCGGGCGCGGCGCGACACGAGCCGGTGCGGGCGGAGCCAAGTTGACCGCCAAGGAATACGGGGTTGCTCTGTTCACATACGCGCTACTAATTCACACAACGATTGATATTTCCTCTTTCGAACACTATTTTTTGAGGATTTTACGGTATGCACCAGTTTTAACTCGCATAAAGAAACATTTATCTTTTAATTTATCATTCTCCTGTCTGTGAGAGGTGACTCAGACATCGCTGCACAGGGAAACAAGGGATCGACCCATTTTTACGGGAAATTCGCTGAATTACATTCTGATCAAGAATAATTATTGATCCAGCTGGATCAGTTAACGCGTTATATTTGTTAACCATATTACCAGAATCAAGCCAATGACATTATGATCAAAATAACATGTTTGCAGTCAACTTACTGTGGAAGACAGAACTGCTGGTGTGGTTGAGAGAGGGGCAACTGCTGACGAACCATGATCGGGAAAAAGGACTGCGCCGCCGCTGACAGAACGGGAATCTTGCGGTCCGTTGTGTTGGCTGCAAAGTTCATCCTCTTCAGGCGGAGTTCATGCTGCAGGTTCTTCACGTGGGTCTCGATGTTGGTGAGAGTTTGACGTTTCCCTTGCTACAATCAAAAGACAAAATCAGCCCAAACTGAGCGGCTTCGATACGATTCCTGTACCAGGCTCTAGCACTAGGCTGTACGCTACAGCAATTCGCTAGAACCGCGCAGTTTACTAATTCGTGGTATCGGCCTGCACTGTAGCAAATACAGAAATACCCTGTTAACTGCACTGTTTAAACACACACAAACACAGGGAAATTCAAATGTAAGCACGATTTATGTCAATCGAAAGATCGAACAGGAATTGCAGAATCTCTCCTGGTTAAACCACTTGTTGTATCTTCTTTTCTCCTTGAAACAAGTTAGAAAACACGGAAAAACGGAATACTGAGTCGTTTTATGGAACTCCTGTCAATACATTCCTGGCAAAGCCAGAAGACTACCATGCCTGGTTCTTACCAGTCCCTCCAGCATCCTGTCGAAAACACGCAGTGGATCACTGGCACTCCCAATCTGGAAGGAATTGGTGTTGAAGGAATTGGTGTTGTCCGCATCCCGAATCAGCCAGGTAACATTCACCAGGCTGTTGTGCCACTCAGAAAACTGGACCTCATTTTCGCTCTGGCGAATGGCAATGGTGCTCCAGTCCACCATTTCGACCCACTTTCAGCGATTCAGCAGAAAAAATGACACACACCAGTGAGCCACAAGGCGAAGAGATTAACATCAAATTATTGACAATCCATTTGAAAAGAACCATCAGGCGAGAAAACGCTCAACATGAAAGGTTCTCAACGCGGAAGTAAACTGAAAAAGTGAAATTTTTTCCCCCAGCATTCCAAGGAAATCGAACGGGGTCGGACAAAACGTCCGGCACCTATGGCACGCCGCACGTTACGATCTTTGGCGTGCCGTAATCGCCAACTCTTTCGTTTTCATGACGGCAGGTGGTTTGCCATCGAGGGCGGTTGCGAAAAGGGTAGGACCAATTTTTAGCACGAACTCTTTTTTCATGGCGACAGCTTCTTCTTAAAGCTCCTCAAATCGCTCAACGCAAGAGTAAACAGAACAGGATCCAACACAGCTTGCGAGCTATAAATTAACGTCAAAATCCCAAAAATCTGCGCATCATAATAATCCGCAAAGCTTATTATACCCAACGCGAAAACAGCACCTTCGCACGACGGTTGAACTAGGGTCAGGCCGCTACAGTGGTACTAGTAAACTACGACGGTAACCGTCGACATTATAACGACACTCGGGGGGGCTTGGGATCCGGGGTCGTAATGTGGTGGTGTACAGCTACGGTAGTACCACCGTAGTATTTTAACAGGGCGTTAATATCTGCACTACGGCAGTACCACCATAGTCTCGCGTGTGTTTTACTACGGTAGAACTACTGTGTGTGCGAAGCAGGTTTTTTCAAGAATTCCGATGGTCCATGAAACTTGTTTTTATTTTATTACTTCTGTAAATATTGCATCACAAATTCACTTAATTAACACAAAGCAAAGCTGAATGCTGCAGAATGATCTTAAAAAACCAGCAACCGCAAAATTTCGAATTTACGCATAACAACATCGAAAACATATATAGCCACAAAGCGGCCATAACGCCTTTGCATATTTTGAATCAGCAGGGTTCCTTCGGCACACGTCCTGCAAAGAAGCGGAATAACATTATTATAAGTAATAATTGTAAATAATAGTTAATGATTAACATATATATTATTTTGTAATAGAGGCTAAAAATGGATGTAGAGTAGATCGCATTAAAGATGATAATAATTAATCATTGTATTTGCAAAAAACAGTTCTTCCGTCCGGATTTTATTCGAAATAAAATATTCCTAATGTTAGTAACACTTACAAGATTATTTTAAAAAAATTGAAATCATTGATTATCTATGATTTATCCGTTTAGCAGTTATCGAATTATTTCAGATAAAAAAGTCCAGCACGATTCAGTTTTCAGTATTGCAATTAATGTGCTTTTACCTGAGTGATAATTTAAAAGTATTCCCGGCAAAGTTTCCTCCTGGACGCTTTCTTTGGGCCGATTATACGCGTGACATATCTGATTTCCCGTAAACGATTCTGGAATGATTACAGTGAAAATCAGAACTAAATCGTATTCTATACACTGGCAATGCAATAAATAATTTTATAATAATAGGAACGTGCCAAATAAAACAGAAAAGCACATATTCAAGAATTAAGCTCAAGTAGTAAACATTTTAATGAAAAACTGGTGTAATAAACACTGATGCCACAGAATATATAAGATAAGGATATTTCTAATAATAATCAATGAATCCAAAACAACGAATTTAGCTAAAATTCAAAGTCTCTAAATATTATCAGACTTTATCTTGAGAAGAACCGAATTCACTTACGTTTTAAACAATAATGGTCTAGAGAATGCGGGAGAACTGCCAAGGACGCCTTTCCATATTATCCCTGAAGTTAACAGAAAAATTGCTCGAAAATTTCGGATCGAGCTGGGCTCCACGCAAGTTGAGGCAAAATGTCCAATTTCTATGGATGCATTCTTGATTTATGCCTTAATCCAACGCTCGACAGGCACCGTCTTCCCCGTGATAGCGCATATAACCCGCGTTATGCAACAGTTATGGAGAAAACCGGGAACAACACGCTGGTCTTACTTGGAGCACGAAGAACTGGTTCGAGAAGTGAAACATTTAATTTCCACGAACAGTGTGCAAAAGCCTGTTTGCAGCTGCGAGTACTTCTAACGCCCGTTAGTACAAGCACTTATTCCCGATCGAGCTACATATATGTATAGTGCAGTGCACGGCAATATTCGCAGTGCATGTACCAAGTACGTAGCGTAATTCTCCACAGTCGTAAAGCCATCGTGGACAACAATGGTTATAGCCCGACCTTATTCCTAGGTCGGAAGTTACGACTGTTGGAAAGTACGATAAACGAACGATTACTTGTTCTACCATGGAGATTTTCCGATCATTCGTTCCACTGTCGTATTGTTACCAAGGTCGTCAGAACTATATCAAAAAGACGCTTTCTCTACGGTTGCACATCGTAGTACGATAGTGAGCACCGTCGTTTTTAAAAACCAAATTTCGCGTTGGGTATGCAGTTGTAGATTAGGCACGGCGTCAACAAGAGAAACACCGATCCCGTGGATAAGGTCAACACCCAGAATGCGTTGGCGCTCTGGCGTTTCCGATAATTAATCCGCAGTTCTCGCTGATCACGCCGACTACTCGATCGACTCATGTCCTCCACGATCCGCGATGCGTTAACTGTAGAAAACGAAAAAGCCAACGCAAAAAAACAAAGTTTCTTCGGTATCTACCATAAACTTACGAATTAGGCATTTTCTGGAACCTATATTATGTTACGCAATCGATTGATTACTCGTTGTAACGTTGTTGCTAGGTTTGCGCCGTTAATTGACTTGATTAAGCGTTTGCAAAGGTATTCAAAAGTGATTTGGGTTATGCTTTGAAATCCGTAGTTGTTAAGTCCGGTGCTCTAATTGATACATTCACGTAATATTCGTTCGTTGTCTAAAAGCTTCCTTTTGTGCGTAGAAATCTTTCTTATATATACATTCAGTTTCCAAAATTAATTCGTTATGACTTACCAGATCTTGACGCCAGTATGCGTTGCCACAACGAAGGCCGCTCTCCAGTATTCGAGGCCGTGTTGGACGCTTTGTAGCTTAACGTCCCGGGACGGACTTTCTGGCGCTCCCGGTGTTTGACGAGGATCAGCGGATACGCCAGCACAATGAGGAAATCCACCACGGTCAGAATTACTTCCGTTGCGGCGTTCCAGGCTTTTAGGCTGTCGCTGGTGATCACGTTGATCAGACAGCCGTACTCCTCCAGAGGGAGAGCGTTGAACCGGTTCAGGATGACACCCGGTAACATGATTACGTGGATGGCGATCCACATGGTTAGGCAGATGATTACGGCAGCTTTCCTGGAAAGTTTAACGGAAACGTGGAAGGTTAACTTTACAACTCTTACGTTTACGTAAAACAGTGAAAATGCAAGGAAAACGGTAATTTTACCGTTTTACGTCGCAAACAGTACTTCATAACAACATTTGAACTATTTATTATCTGTGATAAAAACAAAAATCAATAAGTAGTAACAGTAAGTCAAATTTACTTCGTTTATAGTCTACTTAATATTTAAGTGTTTATTAAGACATATTATTTAATTCTGTTTATTCAAACCGTCTAATCTATTTAATAACAAATTATTAGTTAATATCAATTTTTTAATTCAAAACATTTTCAGTTTTTCGATATTTATTAGTTATCTTTTTATTATATATTTAATAATTAATTCTTTTAAAATAATCATTTATTTTATAAGTTGAATAACAATAAACCAAATAGCTATTATTTATTTTATTTATTCAGTTTACTGTTATACCTCGTGTGCAGTCTTTTATACGTAATGGGATGCATCACCGCCCAGATGCGATTGGTCGTGATCAGCAAATGACACAGCAGTGACACCGAACCCAGAACATACTGACAATACAGAAACATGTCGCAGAACGCCGTCCCAAACCACCACACTTGATATCCACCGGCCACAACCGCAACCGGACCATTTACAATGAACACTAACAAGTTGGCGACAAGAAGGTTCACAATATAAATGTAGAACGGGTTCTGCAGCAGTTCGCGCTTGTGAAGCAGCACCGATAAGGTCAGACTGTTGAGAACGATGGAAAGGATTATAACGGCCAGTCCGCATGCTAGGTAAGGGTTCCACAGGAAATCTAGGGATATGGAAGCAGTTGCGTTGTTTGGCGGGGTTGGTTCGCTTCCGTTCATGAGTGCAGTTTCGTTCGAAGAACTGCTGATTAATGCCATAATGAATGCCTGCCTGTAACGGTACGTTGAATATTGATCATAAGCACCTGATGCCCTATCAGGAATGTCACCGCCCGAATGTGTGAGAAATCTGGAGAAACGTCTAACAGTACATGGTTGCGTGGGTGTTCGAATATCCGTTAATCACCGGTTTCTGTTAATGAAATCATAAACCGATTTGTAGGACTTTGTGTTCCGGCGCTCGTACGAAAGTTATTAGCGTGTATGTATAAGCTGTGAATGTTTGTTACCGCCGGACGCAGTAATCTCACCAATGGGAATCCGAACAGTCACAGGAAAGGGAAAAGAGACAGCGACTAGCGCTACAAAGACGGTGCGGTATGAACGAGGTCTCAGGCTTTTACATGTTAGCATACTGCTGTTATGTTCGCTCTGTAGTTGTACTGTTTGTTCGGACGTCTTTACCGTACAGTTAAAGCTACTGTATATACCTCGCATTATTACAGTTAATTACTAGACCATATGTGACGCATTCCCAGAAACCCAAAACAACAGAGCGTGACGCGTCGGAGAGTTTTATTAGCATTACACGCTTCAAATTCATAAGTTCGTAAAATGAATTAAGCTATCGTCTCAACAGAGTCCTATTTTTCTAATCACAACGGAATGGCTATACTTTCGAATATACTCGTATAAGCACTCCACCTATGAAAACAGCGTACTGTTTTAGGGTGTGTCACTTCTAAAAATCTTAACACAATCTTAGACGTTGGTTTGTAAAACGCATCTTGAAAATGAAACTGACTGTAACGAGAATTATAAGAAAGATTATTTCCTTGGCAGCGCAAGCTGAAAGTCAAAATAAAGGTCAAAGCCGGCATACAACAAAACAGCCGGTTGAATTGAGTTTCGGGATTTATTTTTGACCGAACATTGAAACGTTTCGCTTTCTATTTTTCATACTCTACGCATCAGTATTTAGTAATCTAACGAATCCCATGCTTACCGCCGTACTCCTAACTCTGATTTGGAACAGCGCACCTAACGGTAAGAAACACCACGTCCGTACACGATCTGATCAAGTCTGGCGGCGACTCTCGCCACACTGCATCATGTTTGCGTTATTTTAGGTGTGAAAGCTTTAACGTGCTACAAGTGCTCATACACCGAAGACCCGCATCTCTGCAATGACCCTTGGCCCATCGGCAGCACCCGGGAATCCCAGCTGGCAAAATGTGATGTCATGTCCAGATTTTGTCAAATTGGCGTTCGTCTCATGCCGACAGTTGATCCACACAATAACAAAATCAGTATGTACTTACCTGTACATTTCGAAACATTCTCGGCAAACGTTATCTAAATTATTGTTAATTATAAATACGTAAAGCTGCATAGATATCTGATGCCCTTTGCATATACACCTTTCAACGTAAAAAGAACCCGAATTACAGACTCTAGGTCAAATTCTAAAAGTACTCATAACTTATCCTTCTTTGAAAGGTGTCATAATGGGTAGAAGCTGTTCAAGCACCGAAAAAACGGCATCACAAATCAGGAACCCGGTACTGTGGGGAACTCTACCGGCCGGAGCATGGATGGCCTGTGAGGAAACCCGAAGACCGGACGACGACGGAAGAGTGGTTGACTTTCGATGTATCTGTCAGCATGACTACTGCAACGGCCTGTATCTGCGAGAAATACTACGCTTGCGCATGGAACAGCCGTTCTGGGATCAGGAAACAGGGATGCTGGTTGGTGCTCGGTCTACACAGGCGTCGAGCGGGAATAACACGGTGTCGCCTGAAATTACCGGTAAAGAGGAAATCGAGCATGAGAGGAGAAAGTTGGAAGAAGAAGCCGAATACCAGGTAATTATATAATACCGTCCCGTACACACGAGTAACGTTAATAAGAATAATGCACTGGACTTAACTGGTGCGTGTTCGACGACTCCAACGTGTTGTCGTTTACGTATGAACGGCCCTGCTGGACGAAATGTTTCAGAGGAATAAACTTGTCGTTGTTGTTGGTGGTGCACGTAGTTGTTTCCTTACTAAATATGTATGTAGACCCATTCATTTTTGTTCGTGTTTAGAGGGAAAATTCCGGTGTTGACGCGCGACAGATGAACGGAGGAAACTGGAACGTTTCGTAGCGATCTTGACTGGAACTCGGTCCATGTGTCACAGGCACTCATGGAAACGGGACATACGTTGGGTACTTCAGCAAACGAAACAAAATGCGAAACGTTAAATACAGCTGCAGTACTCCGTGTTCTGCATTGTGAGAGAGTTGGGGTGCTTTCATATTTTCGCATTTTGTCACGAGAGGCCTGAGCGTAGCAGAGTGTTGATGCTCGGTATTAAAGAGTGGATACGACGTTTCGTCAGTGGCCGGCTTCATTACAAATAGATTTAGGATATCCAAAGTGGTATGTAAAAACGCTCCTAATCAACAAGATGCGATCAATTATACCAAAGAGGA
>JAQGAU010005475.1:0-10243 GCA_034698045.1 Paramacrobiotus richtersi
GTCAGTAATAACAAAAGTTATGAGCAGTTGAAATATTCAAAAATTCACTGTACGCGTATTTTAAAGTGCAAAAATATGGTTGTGGGTCAGAATCAGGACAGCTATTTTAGAAACAATCTGGCTGTACCAGTACTATCATACCAGTTTTTGGTGATTTTATATTGAATTTAAAAATTTTTATTCACACCGTACTTTTAAAAAGTTTTTTGTGATAACCGAAAATCTTAACTGCGGTTTGATTAGAAGTATTTATAGTGCAACCATCCCTTTAGTTACTACAAAAGTTTCAATAAGCAATATAGCAATCAATAACGAGATATGATGGTTTGAACAAGACCATCATAACTGCTGCTTACATCACTGCAGGTGGCCTTAACGAGCATTAATCGTAAGAAAACCATTGAGAAAACCTGATTATTTCATTCACGTTGATAGCTCACAAGTTATGAAAACTTTCAAATACACTTTTCCGAAAACACAAACTCAGCAATTCAGGTCATTTTCGTAGCAGGACGCGATTTGCGCAAATGCCGATTCCCACTGCAGTTTCGTAGGTCCGACTCTTCCAGCTTCTGCTGGTAGTGCCGAATGTGCAACTGCAGTACACTGCTTTGTTCCTTCAGGATGTGCAGATCTTCCGTTGTCGCCTGCAGACGCAGTTCCGCGTTTTCCAGTCTGTATCAAAGGCTGATCTGAACATAACTATTTGACGTATTTGAGAAGGTTTCAATTACCTTTCAGCTAGCGTGGAAGAGTATTCCCTACAGCATTCGAGAAGAGTGCGGAAAGCAGAAAACGAGCATGCATCCGGCTGCTTCCTATGCGAGCTTTGCTTCTTTGGGCTTCTGTAATGGATACGATTCCGATAATTTTCTGTTAATGTAGTAGACAGAGAAATCAGCCCACTTACTCTATTAAGGAATCATAAGATGTACATGTGGTGTCAGAGCCATGACCTTTCGAAATGACATCCGGGAGGCGAAACGCTTTCTCAGCGTGATCGGATGTCGTTGTAGAAAGTTCGCTTGGAGCAAGGCATGCCGAGTTCATCTGCTTGAGCTCGTGGATTTGTCTCTCCATATTGGAGATCTTCTCCTGCACGCCCGCATTCCTTTGCCGGTCCACGGCTGCTTTATGAACAGGATGTATGAGCGGTAAGCTGATAAGGGGAGTTCCGGAAACGGCGCTTCTCAACTCTGTTATAGTCGACTGGAAATACTGGATTAACTCGGCATCCTTCTGACACGTTTCCACAACGTGCTTGTTAAACTGGGTTAGGCGGCAGTTCTCCTTGCTGAGGTACTCGTTGCGGGCTTTCTCTGCAGTCAGTTTGGTTTTAGCATCTGCATGTGCTCGTTGAAGCGAAATGTACTTTTCGTTGAGTTCCTACAAGTGAGTTCAAAGGTCACTGTTTGGCGATAACGTTTTAGCGAATCCAAACGAGCGTACGTTATTCATTTCTCGGCGTTTGTGATCGGCCACGGACAGTTCTTCTCGATATTTGGCATTGTACTCGTTGATCCTGCAGATCGAAGTGCAGTCACCGTAGTTTCTGGAGGAAACGGCTGGATCGCTATGTTGGATTTCGTGATCGAGGTACTTTTGCGTTACCAGCTCCTTTTTCAGCGCTTCAACCTGATATTCAGTTCTGCCGTTAACAGCATAGAGAACGCGCTTGCTGACAAAATGCGTAAGAAGTACCTTGCCTTTGAGTAAATGGATCTGTTCGTCCCGTCCTCGAAAGGTTGGCAGTTCTTCGCGCAACAAGCGACCGATGTCAACATCGCTGCCCAATTCGCGTTCCAGCAAACGCTGCATTTTAGCGTTTTGCTGCTTTAGGATCACAGCTTCGTGAGATGCTACAGTGCATTTCTCCAGAGCGGTCTGCCGACGGCGATTGCGATCTAGAGAGCTAGTGGAAGTCGTCGTTTGTACCATCGCTTGTTCAGTAACTTCTTCCTGAAAGAAAGTAAACCAAATATCGAAATGCACATGGAACGTGATGAAACGGAGATTTCTGGAAAGGAGTTGTCGTACATTCTCGGAAGGTTTCAGCTTTTCTTCCGTTTGTGATAATCTTTGCTCCAGTTCTTTCCTATTCGAAAGGAGTTTCTGAACCTTGTTACGTTCTGCTTCATACTTGGCTGTCAGGTCACGTTTGGCTTTGGCTAGCTCCACGATCTTTGTTCCGGTTGCATCCAATTCGTTCGTCGCTGCATTAAAAACAACGAGAAGATTGTTCTACTAGCATCACAACAGGCTAACGCGGAGACAGCGAATCATCTGATTTCACACACATCAAAGCCAAACAACATACCTACCGAATTAGCCTGCGCTTCCTTTATCCTTTTTAGTTCGTTATTCTTCTCGACAATACAGTTCATCAGTCGCGCGTTGACATCGTTCAGTTCCTGCACTTGATCGGTAAGGTTCTCGATCGCAATGTCAGCCATGGATTTGGTTTGCGCTGGAGCACCGCAATAATCTTGGGCAGCTTTAGTATTGACAAAGGACTTTTCCAAATGAAGATCATTATGTGAGTCTTCCGGCGAAAGAAAGTTCAACTTTGCAGAATTAGAGAACGGAGAGAGTTTCGACATAATCTTTGCATACTAGTGTACTGCACACAGTATAATAACAACAGCAATTTCGAATATTAGGAACAAACCCATGCGGTACAGTGGGTACACGCATGGATTTTAACAGGCAGCCAGTAACTATGTTGTCAAGGAGCAGCTCTAAAGCTGCTCTCCTGCGTTCGATTTACACGTCCCGTTAAGTTCTACAATGCTTCACTATGTACGCACAGCGTTGTATGCGATTACTGTCAAACCAGCGAATACTGAAAAACCTCATCGGTTCTCGCTTCTTGGATCCGTCATTTGATCAATATCGTGCAAAATTTTCTGTACGGACGCTTTCCACGAGTTTGGTCCATTACAGCGATCAGAGTTGTTCTGCGTTTGGCAGTTGTGTTCCTGCGACTGTTCTTTATACTCATGAACCGCACGTTCCTGTTAAACTTCGTTTAAGCAGGTTTGTTGATCTTTACCATGATCTTTCGCTGCTGGAATTAACTGTTTGACTATTGCGTTTATCTATCCCGAGACAGTGATATTGCGAGATTTAATGATTTCCTTATAACGTGTATTCGTTTTTCAGTGGTTCAGCAGCTGATGCAGAGCCAGCCGAGATCATCCCAGAATGGTTCACCAAGAAAGTGGAAAAACACAGCTCCTCACCCGCACTGACCATGTACCGTGACGGCGCAACCACCACATGGACGTACGAAGAATACCTGCACGACGTAAGAACGGCCGCCAAAGGATTCATCAAACTGGGACTGGAGCCATTCTACAGTGTCGCTACGTTGGGCTTCAATGCACCGGAATGGGTCATTTCAGATCTGGGAGCCATTTTTGCTGGGTAAGCATGTTACAACTGCCGAATCAAGGAAGTCGCTTATCAACTGGTTATAGGGGATTGTCAGTTGGGATTTATACCACGAATGCACCTGAAGCCTGCCGTTTTGTCCTAAAAGCCGCACGCGCCAACATCGTCGTTGTGGAAGACGACATGCAGCTGAAGAAGATCCTCAAGTATCGTTCGGAACTACCGGATATCAAAGCCATCATCCAGTACACCGGAGAACCCGACCGAAGCGTCAAGGATATCTACAGCTGGGAGGAGTTTATGGCCATCGGGGAAGACGTCCAGGACAGCGTGCTCGAAACCCGCCAGAGCACCATCGCACCCAACACCTGCGCAACGGTCATCTTCACTTCCGGGACTACCGGCGTTCCCAAAGGAGCGATGCTGAGCCATGATAACCTGATCTGGACGGCAAATGCGGCGATTCGCGATGCGAAGATCACCGGGGAACAGACGTTTGTCAGCTATCTCCCACTGAGTCATGTTGCGGCGTATCTTGCTGATGTGTTTCTTCCGATTACCACCGGAGGTCATGTGCATTTTGCGCAACCTAGTGCGCTGAAAGATAAGAACAGTTTGGTGAATACGTTGCGGACGGCGAAACCTACCGCGATGGTCGGTGTGCCGAGAGTTTGGGAGAAAATGGAGGAGCAGATCCGGGCAGCGATGGCGAGTCGGAGTATCCTGAGTATGCTGTTTGAAAGGGCGCAGAAAGTCGGGATGCAGGCTTTTCACAACAAGCAAATCGGGTATGTTTTACTTGTGATCGGTTTTTGGTTGGTTGCTGATGCTCTTGTTGTCAGAAAGGCACCTCCCCTTGAATGGCTTTGGACAAGCTGGATCTACAGGATTGTAAGGAATAGGCTGGGGTTGGTTCGATGTACGCATACGTGTTCAGGAGCTGCGCCGCTGATGCGGGAGACGCAGGAGTTTTTCTTGTCCCTGGATATACCAATCTATGATATTTATGGGCTTAGCGAAACTTCCGGTAAGAACCACTTCTCTTGTTTCAACGAATCCACAACGTGAACAAATCTTTAGCGCCACACTCTCTTAACTTACCGGGAGAGTTTAAACTGGGATCTGCTGGGAAAACTCTAACAGGAGCCAAAACAAAGATCAAGGAACCAAATGAGGACGGTGTTGGCGAAGTAAGAATAAATCATAAATCCTGAAATATACGGAAGTGATTTTGGCCGTTTTATTATACAGATTTGCATGTACGGAAGACATATCTTTATGGGCTATTTGGGAATGGAAAAGCGTACCAAATACGCCTTCGACGAGCAGGGTTACTTCAAGACCGGGGACATGGGGATGTTAGACGAGGACGGCTACCTGTTTGTAACGGGTCGGATCAAAGAGGTCATCGTCACGGCCGGTGGGGAAAAGGTCTCTCCTATCCCGATCGAAGACAGGATCAAAGAGCATCTTCCGATCGTCAGCCATGCCATGCTGACTGGGGATAAGAGGCGGTTCGTTGCTGTGTTGTTGACTCTGAAGTCGGAGATGGATCTGAAGAAGGGACAACCGCTGAACATTCTGACTGACTCCACAAGAACTTGGTAAGTCAACAGCGTATGGTTCAGGGAAAGATAACTTTGGTTTGTGACAGTTCCAGTTCGGAAAATTCTGTATATTCCACATTTCGGATTTTGCTTGACTATTATGATTTTTTTCGAAACTAAGCATCTGACAGTTACAGACGATTAAGTTGTTTAAAACTGAGGAAATTTAGCTGTTGTTTGGTACAATTTCAGCGTAGCAGAAGTTTTGGAAATCATATTCAAGACTTGAGATATTGGGCAAGTCACTGCATGTACTTGTTCTACATGAAAGCGTTTCAGAGTTACAGAATTAATGTTTCCATCAGATTTCACACGGAAAAATGTAAAATTTGTGTTTTGTGATCTAATTTGGTGACCTTTATGGTGAACAGGATAAAAGTCAAGTGTGGCGCTACAATAACCACAGTGGAAGAAGCTCGGTCGTCTGAGCCGCTGCGGAAAGCACTTTACGATGCGCTGGACGCAGTCAACGAGAAAGCCGTTAGTCGGGCGCAGCGGATCAATGAGTTTGAGATTCTCCCAGTGGATTTCAGTATACCGGGTGGCGAACTAGGTATGGTTGGCAGTATTGTGCACAGTTTTGGCGTTTGCAGCGACTTAACTGGATTTTTGTAGGGCCGACGCTGAAGGTGAGGAGGACAGTTGTTGCGAAGAAATACGAAACGCTTATCGACGATATTTATGACCAACCCAACGGCGGCGATAAAGAGGAGTAATTTGTACTTGGTAGCGATCTTGTTGTGCAAAGAAGTTCTATGGGGCATGCGCGTCTATGATATATGAAACACATCCATACTTTGGCGCTACGCGAGCAAGCAAGCGTTCAGGGTGCCTGCTTGCTGGAAAAAGGAATAATTTTATGTGTGAAGAATTGATGTTTTTCTCAACACAAAACTGGCGGGGATGTGTACAGCATGTAGCATGCACTTAGCATGTCCGACAGAAGTGATATGCGGTCTCAAAGGTACGCACACTTTACTGAATAAATGTTGGTGTTTGCCGCTTAACTAGTATGTCATTCGGTTCACGTACTTCAACGAAATCAACACAAGTCTGGTAGTTCAGCTTGGCACGCTTATCTCTTCGGTACCATTAAGCAGGAGTTTCGCTTCCGCAAACAAGGTTGAAAGAATATGCATAACAAAGAAAGGTCAACCCGCGCCACAATTCGCCACTGTAATGGCGTACAGGGGTGCAGAACAAAGTAACAATAATGTGAGGCCTTTTAAATAGAATTTTATTGAATTATAAATAAGAATATTAAATTAGCTAATTTAAAAGCCATAACATAATTGCATTATTCTGTTCTGCACCGCAGTTGCTAGCGCTATTTCACACTGTTAATCGCTAGAGAAAGTAGAACGAGTTCTCTATGCCTTGGACTACAGTTATGACCGAATATATTTCAGCAACCGCTGATCCCAACGACAATGATTGATATGGCATACTTCGATCAAGCAAACGACCATCGCCTTTAATACAGATTAAAAAGGATAAACATTCTACAATGGCACAGGACTTCATTTTCCGTCACGTTGTCCAGTACTTTTTGATTCTGTTATCGTCCACTTATTCCGTGAGCTGCATCAAATGCTATGCATGTGGCCCAAATAACAATTCTACCAATGTTAGGACGACTTGTCCTGCAAAAGGCTTTCTGGCGGATACGGATGAGTATGTCAAGAACTGTGCTCCAGACAGCAGCAACTGTTCTTTTTACGACTACACCGATAAGAAGGGAGCTAGGGTTATCAATTTGGGCTGTTTCGGTCGCACGTGTGCTGCTGAGATGAAGGAAATGGCAGAAAATGGATTTAAAAACACAAAGTGTGAGGAATGCACAGGTGACCGCTGCAACGGCAAATTCTGGGCACTCGGCGATTCCAGCGAATCCGATAATTCCACATCACATGCTCTATCGGCGCTAAATGTTTTCCCCGGATCCTACTTGGGCTTTAGTGTGGAAATCATTGTTGCTGTGCCCTTTTTATTAATAATGATGGCATATTGAACAAACTGTTACTATGAGAGGAGTAAATATGAGAGAACAAATAGTCGGATAAAAGCATTTGGTGACAATTCAGTGAATTCACTTGTTGCCTGCTTTGTTTTTTGACTGTGATGTGGTCCTCTTGTATCTACGAGTTCCATGATAGTGATGATACACCTGCTGTTTGCTTCCTATATGGTATTGCTTCCTATATACACTGACATGGTCTGCTATCAAAGGACTTGCACACGGTAGTAAACTTTATTCTGCGTGCACGACGCTGAACATTCGATAAACTGAATTCCGCATCACTGTTTATAAATTCAGCGAATTAGCGAGCTACATTTGTTGCTTTTGCTGTTGAAATACGAGTTGGTTGATTTCCTTGAGCAGAATCAGTTATTACTGCGGTTCAAAGAATGCGCATTCCATTCCAAAAGGTTACTTTCGGTATCTTTAGATCTTTTGCATTTCGTTTGACTTCACCTACATTTCTGCGGCAACAATTACGCAAAAATGTTTTGCCCAGTGCGAAGCTATATAGCCCATAGATGTCCACCTGGGTAATCGTTTTTGAAGAAAAGGTCGTCTGGAGTTTTTAAATCTCCAGACGATCGATTTCGAAGCTTTGACACTGACTGGTAACAGATGGCGTATCTGTATATATCGACCTTTGTGATAACCTCTGGGGTACTGAATAATCTAATGTATTATGTATGTGCTGTAACAAAAAGACACATATCAGCTGTTCAGCGGAAACTTGACAAAAATAAGAAAAGGCCAACGGTATTTTAACGGAAAGAGGCTCGCACAATTTTTGCGGTGGAAAAAGCCCAGAAAAATGGGCAATACCAAACACGAATATCTATCGCGACAGCGTGATCACGCTTGTTGTTACAAACATTTATTATTCGTATTACTATTGTATCACTGTATACTGTATTACTACATTACGTACGTACACTGAAAGAATACAGTACGCTTTTACAAACAGAATTTGTATGCACTTATTCAGCACTTTTTGCACTGCCGACAACATTTTGTTTTGCTTTCTAAGGCACATTTTGACATACTAAAAATACAACTTGGAGATTATCGTTTATTTAGCGTTTGAATGAGGCTTCTGACCCTGCCCACAAATACAGCACATTCTCTGGGAAACTGATATCTTGGCACAGATCCACTGTCATGTTTAGCTCAAAGCGTAGAAATTTTGACTTTCGTTTTCTATTATTATGAAAGACCCTCAGTACAAATGAGTTTTGTTTTAGTCTTCCATGCGCGAGAAAAGTTTTTTGCGACAGTCACCAGTGTTTCTGACAAACAAAATGTCTCGGTCGATGATGAATATTTTCCCGATAGCGTCTCGTCAGAAGCGAAGAGGAAATTTTATTGATTGACGCTCAGGATGAATCACAAGACGAAGATTAGGTTATACTGAAAGCACATTTGATACGGAAGCTTATCTCGTGATTACTACAAGAGATTTGTTACTTCCAGGATGCGTCTCCTTGCTTGGGCTTTCAAGGGAGATCGCAGTTCAAGTAGCACCGACGAAGCCGCATAACAGTGGGAGAAATTCAGCAGCGAGGGTTTAATTGCTTACGGGAAGGTGTAAGTACTTAAAGTTCATACTCTGGGCGCTAGCTGTTTTTGGCAATTGTCAAATCTGGTATTTCAGGCTATGAAGCATATCTCACCACCGATATTGCTCAATTGCGTGCACGACAATCCAGGCGTCAAGGTATCGCAAAGGTAGGTAAGTAAACGGAAGTTCCAAGTAAAACGAAGTGCCTGGAAATTGTGCCTACAGCAGTCGACAAAAGCCAAACCATCCAATGAGGTGTAGACACTGGAAGAAGTTAAACCAGTTCATGATGAAGAAACGGAAATCGAGCCTGACACCGTTCAACCGGAAGCAACTAGCACGTACTGGGCAGCGCAAATCAGTCTCCTATGTAAGTTGCTGCTTGTGCCGAGGAAATATTCGTTCGGTTTTGAATAATTTACTACTTTGGTGATGCAGGGCAGCATGCGTGACCGTTTCTGTTGATGGGCTTCAACAGCCTACACCCGTGGATCATTCAAGAATACAACATTTGATTTACCACCGTTGAGCGTTCGGTGCTGATCAGAGAAAAATACTGATGTTATTCCGGAACATCCAGACAAACAGAGAAGAGATGAATCTGAAGCGAGAGTATGTCGGCGGTTGGGATTTACCGTCTTGTATGTAGAGGAGGGCGCGCCGACACTTGGGACCAGCGACATTTCGTCCCATTTTATTTCGTCCCAAAATCTGGGACTAGCGACATTTCGTCCCAGCCTCGGCGACATTTCGGCCCAGTGCCAAGTTCGTTCCAAACGGATTTTGGAGGCGTGCACCAACAAACATGCAAACTGTGCAAAAGATTGCCCGATTTTATTGTAACCGATCAGCAGCACACGAAGAGAACAAATTATACAAAATGTACGGCCAATTACCGTGTTAAGTCATGTCTTCATGCCAGTTACAGCATACAGTAATCATAACACATCAACAGCATTCAAACAAAATATAATTAAGGAGCAAGAGATATACAGGCAGGTTAACAATGGCTTGCACTGCGAGATCGCTGGTGACCTTTTTGTATATCTGTGTGTAGTAGCGCACCCAGGCATTCACCGGCTTTATTCTTCATTCTGTCTTGCAGCGTTGGCTTGTACTTTATCAGGTTCCGCTGCATGATTGTGTGGAATAGCCTCTTCAAAGGTTTAGTTCCGGTTGTAATCTTCCGGACGCCAGTGCATAAACGATTGTCTGCAGTCTGCACTTCTTCAAGCTTCCGCTTGAGTGTGTACATATGGCTGTGGCAGATATCACGACCCTTATTCCGATTAGTGACAGAACAAGAAAGGGCACCTGTATTCGAAACAGGCGGCAGGGATAACTAGGAAAGTGAAATAAATCACCTTGCAGTTACTGCCTTACATAGCAGCTGTGAGCTTACACTTCGAACTTTCCCTGGCTTAGTTAGAATGTTACATATTTTCAATTTTGGCAAGATCCTTACATTTTCACGGAAATTTATTAACCCGGATGTTTCAACTGTATCGAACACGTATAGATGTCTAACATCTGCTAACCTGATCGTTGGCAATGGCGTGTTTTGGATAGCTTAATATTACTATGACATACAAGTGTTAGGTTGCGCTCGCGCGCAACCCATTTGTATTTGATCTGTTGGAGGTTTAAAAATGTGGGAATGATAGA
>JAQGAU010005476.1:0-10242 GCA_034698045.1 Paramacrobiotus richtersi
GTCTGCCTGCATATAATCAGTTACCAGCGAGCGGCGCGCTTTTTTTTACAGTTAATAAAATTTTGAATGCTCTTTGCTTTCGATTTCGAAATCCTAAACAATCCCATCAGATAGGTACGGGATCTTTTTGAAGCTCGTACAGTCCTTTGATACAGGTAGAGGCAAACTCTTTGAAACATGACAATTTTGGAAGTAACCGATTGGCAGAAAATCTAACTTTTCGAGTTGTTAGCTGTTACTACTGGGCGTGGTTCGTGAACCGACAGTTCAGGTAGAGCTAGCAGTCTTGGATAATTTATCTTGCATGACTGAATGCGCAGATGTAATAGTTATATAACTACACTCTTTCGCAGTCGAAATTTGTGGGGTCATGATGACCCGGTCATCAGCATTCGCTGTCGACTCAAAGGTCACGACTTGGTCAATTTTGCATCGAAGCGAAAGATGAATAGAAACTGCACCTTGGACTGCAACAGTACTTGAACATGTTCTTTATCTTGTCGGATTCGTGAGTATCGAGAACACTGACAAAAGAGATATGTTAAAGTAACAGCAGTCGGCATTAATATTACTTAAGTTAGCCACCTTACTGGTCGTGATTAGTTAATGCACTAGTAGACGCGCAAGCGGACAGAATATTATATGCCGGCTTAATTTGATGACATATCTTTAACGTCGTCCACAGACTCGCCGCAATCTGGAGCTCATGTTGCAGGGTGGGCTTTCGAAAAGTGCCTGAAAATAGTAGATCGTAGGGAAATAAATTACGAGAGGTGCCAATTCGACAAAGACAGGTATAAATTAACCATATTAACAGATGTTAATCTAACGTATGTAGTCGCTACACAGTACAACGGATTTATATAGTATATTTAGTGGTTGAGATACTTTACTATTTAAGATGTCATTAAAAGCGACGACACTTTATGTAATTACAGAGCAACAAAATTTGTTTACTCCGTATACAGAAGTATTCTGTATTATCTACATACTACACAGTGCAATAATTATTGTTCGCGAATTATTACCGCTCCTAAACGTTAGGGGCATCGCCATTTCTGGCCTAATATAATGTGCACAAGCGGTGGTAAAACTCCAGTGTTTACGAGATATGCATTCGTTCATCACTGGATACGTCCATGTCCATCGCATATTATTAACTAAAAAGTACTTACTTAATCTACGTTACGTTGATTGTTTTATAAACATTTTTTAAGTGCACAGTTGAGAAAATACAAAACAAATCGTACCAAAAGTTTTTCGTCAATGAATCAGATTATTGTACTTGTGTATATCTCGCACCTTGCAAGAGCGTTGTTGATTAAAAAATTTCTGCACCATACCGGAATAACATAAATTAAAATCGTTTACAGCGTGCGGAATCTTACAAATACAACTTTTCGAAAATGGCTTCCGCGTGCACATGCTGGCTATAGACTGTTGGAAGAAGTTCACGCAGTAACATAGCACACTTACGTTTATTTCGAACCCAGACTCCACTTCAGTACGGGAACACCTAAAGGTCACGACAATACGCATCGGCGTGTTCATTCCACAGGCGTTAATCTGCTTCCGATCATTCGCATCAAAAGTCAGAACGCAGGTGCTGTTGTTGAAACAGCCCATAATCATTGGCGACGGATCTGCAGCCTTTAGTATATCGATACCATCGCACAATCCGGCCGGTACACACTGATCAGCGCTCTTGTCGTGCTTGTAGCCTTCCATGAAACGCGCCGATTTAATGTCAAGGAAATTCTTTGTGCCATCCGTGCAGTCCAAGGTGACAGAGCGGTCCATAACGACATCCACGGTGCGGGTGGTTCCATCCGTGTTACCCCGCGCAGTGAGGCCGGATGCCATGTGTGGACCGCAGACAACCAAACCTATCTATAAAAATAATCTATTATAATGTGATATATTACTTATTTTATTCGCCAGCAGCCAAACCAAGACATGGATACTGAAGTGTTATATTGTAAAACAATAAATTAAAGTATTAGAAGACTATCCAAGGTCGGCTAAAAGTCGATATCGGAAAGTTTCACCAGAAGCTTTGACAGCCGTTGCTTACCATGAATGCAACGATCTGCTCCATCCTTCATACGATTTAGCACCATGTATTATTAAGCCCGGATTATGAAGGTCGCACTTGTCGAAAGTTTAACGGCACAGTAGCTTTTATTTAGTCTCGCTGTTATAAATACCTTTTGAGCAGGCATTAATTAATACAAGAAGGTTGCTTAATTGTCAGAAACAAGTTATCTAGATATTGGAATACACCGTAGCTGGTTTTAACCGTTCATTATCCTGAAACTAAATTATATGGTGATCTTTTCGACTTACCGCACGTACGCGCTTATTAAAAACCGGATTTAATTTTAATACCAGATCGAAGGATGCATTAGTATGCGATGATATTCATAATTCAGTAAGAAATGCTTTTAGCTTTTTTCCTGGTTATCACAAGGGACACACAACAGTGGACACAGGAGAACCAACCTGCGAATTTGACTTACGTTAATTTCATGTTACGCCTGCGTGGAATTATCGTCAAAATTATGTACTACATAGCTGCATGGTCCTGTTTGTTGACATTTGAGAACTGCACTTTATTATTGTTAGAACAATTAGCTCCGACCCATTGAGAATGCATGCGCCGATGCGCCACTCTATTGTTGCTTTTCACCATAACGCACCACAGTTTTGAAAGGAAAGACAGATAGAAAATGACCACGTGATCATACTTAAACGTTTTTCCTTTCCGAACTGAAACAATTTAGCTACTTTCAACACTTTAGGTAGATTCCTTATCCTAAATTCTCTCGATTACTATTGACACTTTAATTTTTGGCACCATACAAGAATAACCAGAGAATAAAAACGAAATGCACGCTGTGCTTTCGAGCGTAATGTAGCTGCGCCCCGGTGGCACGACCAAGCCAAGATCCGCTCGATATTAGGGAACACTCGATTCAACTACAGCCAGAAATGACAGTATTCGACCAACGTTTTCGGTCTTGATACCATTATGTAGAGGATTCAATTCTCTACAAAACCGTCGGCTCGGAAATCTCGAAAAGTTGTCAAAATTTAAACTGTCAGCTGGTAGAGACACTGCCAGTGTGTCTACGGCACCCAGCAGTAGTAGTTCTGAGCAGCAGCTTAGCTGTAGTTACGTAATTTTCATTAACAGAGACAATGCGGGATGGAAACCACCTCCCCCTAATTGTTTGTTTAAACTTAATGCCGTGTGAGCTGGTAAATCCGGTCGGTCGTCCCCAGCACGGACGATAACGATGCTGCCTGTTTGTCCGATTGCGATGTTGTGGTGTTCCAATTTTTGCAAGTCTTTCAAACTTGTTACCTTTATTGCGCATTGTGGTCAATGTACTGTACAGTGGCGATTATTGGCGGGCCAACTAAATTATAGATGATGTGGAAGTGTCCCGGCTTTCCAATTTTTTCCCACATAAATAAAAAATAAATTGATATAACTGAAAATTTCCGTATTGAAAACCTTTGTAAAATCTCTAGTTTTCTTTCTCTTGCTTTATTTCAAATCGTGGGTTTTTTTGGTTTTATGCCGGGACACTGAAAATTAATTGTCATATTCAGCACAATACATATGTTTATACTTATAAATCGGTCCCCCACTATCACTACTTCTAAAATATGAAATTAATGATGCTGGCCGGAGCGCCTGAATGATGATGTCAATAGGGACCATGACGCAATAAAGGCTGTATTTTTTTGCGCTGTCTTTCTTCCTTTCAAAAACAGGCCTGTACCACTAGTAACTGCACAGCGATGCATTTGCTCTCAATGGGTCGGAGCTAATTAATCTCCGAAAGACCACGTTTCGTTTGCCCTAAGTAAGGTCTATACTCACCGAACAGATTTTAATGATCTACAACTCAAAAAACGCTAAAATGACGGTGGGCGTATCCATTTTTGAAGTAAAAATGTCTTTAAATTCTCAAAAACTGGTGAACTTCGGTTTTTTGAAGACGACATGGCAAATGCACCGCACGGCAGCGCTGCATCTTCAGCAAAAACATACAGCAACCGGCGCAGTTGTCACGTACGTGACGAATTACTGCCATGCACGAATGGTGGTAATCTATAGCAATGCTCTATCTCCTGCCATGCTTTACATGATTCCATGTCGACCGGCATATCAGCTGGAGTAGGCGAGCACAACAGTCTTCGGACTGTTGTGTTGGGCGAAACGGTTTGGTTTCCTGAAAAAATATTGTCGGTTGAGGAACTTCTACCGTTGGATCTTATCAGGGAGCTTTTTTGGGTCCCAAATTCAGAAAAATTCTGAACTTTTTATGTGGATACAGGACAACTAACTGAACATTTAACATATAGTTTTGGCTGCTGGGAACTGCAGTGGGGTCTTTGGGGCTACTTCTCGTAGACAATGTATCTATATGCAGACAACAGTGCAGTGCATGCTGTGCAACAGTATTGCTTGTCAGCTTCGATTCCTTCTGACCAAGATACCTCTTAGCTTGCCATATGCAGTGAAAAAAAATAGGATTGAACAATCAAAAACTAACAAATGATGAGTTGGGCGGTTCCTGGTCAAAACGGACTGAACAGTCTGAACGTTTGGTTCCACAGTACTTGTAGCGTTCCACAGTACAGTTTATAATACATTGTCTACGAGAAGTAGTCCCACAGGGCCCAACTGCTTCCCAGCAGCCACAACTATTTTGTTAATGTTCAGTTCGTTGTCCTTTTTTAACATATAATAAGTTTTGGATTTTCTGAATTTAGGGCCCAAAAAGCTCTTTGTTAGAAACACACAAACTTTGTTAGGATAACGCTAAGTCGCCAGGAAGCCGTGCTCATGCTGTCATAGCTGTTTACTAACAACAAGCATTATCCGTACAATATGTATGAACGTAATCCCATTTCTGGTGCCCCAAGCAACCAAGTTCTTGTTGCCTCTTTTTCAGCCCAGGAAGCTGCACCAGTGTGCGCGCCGGTATGAGTAAGGGCATGTTCGTTCGTTCTGCTTGCACGAGCTGAATATTTTACTAATGGGCAGGTGTTATCGGATATATTTAGTTAACTGCATATGCGTCTTATATTACCTTTGCCAGTCTGATGATCAAGATCACTGCAGTGTTGGGCTGTTTAAAAATTTGGACCTGATTCATTAACAATCCTGTTAGGCTGAAATCTTCCAGACTCAAAACGGAAACGTGTTTAGGCAATAAAGGCCGAGTTGTCTGTATAAACTTGTACGCAAATCCTACTGTCTGGTGTGGAAAGCGCAACTGTTACGCAAAGTGGTAAACAACTGGCTACTTAACCTGGAACGTACAGTACATGTTTTGTTCCAAAACCGGCTTTCTTCCGGTTTTCATTTTTTTTAGGAAATGTCTCTGCTAACGTGCAGATTACGCAATACCTACTGTGCTTTGGTGGGCATATAATTTATGTGTTCTGAATACACTTTGGCGCTTGACGTCGCTACTCAGTTGTTAGATTGCAAGCGGACATTCTTACGTTTCCAGTGATTCAACAAAGACGAAAATAATGACTTTATTTGGATGGCCCTCCGTACTTTCCGGATGTTGTTGTTGGGCCGTTTGCTTGGCTGGCGCAGGGCGTACGTACTACCTGATAGCAAGATTCGTAATATACGTGTATTATACGTAAAGTTACAATTATTGTGATTATGTTTGTAAACAAATGGTACGCCGTTTAACTGCAACACAGGTGGAAATTCGTACTGTCCATTCTCCAAAATTTTCTGTGGATTTCTGTTTAACCAGATTTCAAAAAATTCAGCACTTTATAATCACCTCATAAAATAAACTAAATCGCAAATGGAAGTTTCTGTTGTAGTTCTGTTAAAGCGTTTTCCGTTTCGAAATTTCCAAAGGAGCAATAAACCTTAACACGAATGTATTCTTCAGTTTGTTACATGAAGCAGCGCATTTTAACGTGAGAATCAGCGTAATGCCTGTTTGGCAGTTTGTAAAGCAAACAAACATTATCGAAAAAGTGGAATCTCTAACCGTCATAGAAAATTTAACTGCCGAGCTTCGACAACGTAAGCATTCGAATGTTTTTACAGAAAGGAGCGGGTCGCACCCTTGGTTACTGGCGATACCGTTGCCATTGTTTGCCGCTTATCACGATTCGGATCCAATCGGTTACCCTGACAGCCCGGCTGATATTCATCACCGTAGCGGTTTGGAACACGGTCTTCGCTCTTTGTGGATGGTCAAGCAGGCACTGAAAATTGATCCGGACGTCGAACTGCAAGGGAAAGTGGTCAAAAGATCATCGCAACCAAAGAGTTAGTTGTTCAAGAAACGATAATATTTCTGCAGTGAGATACACTGCTTGTAATTCAGCTTCTTTCGAAAGTACCACACTTACCTATCCGTCCAGAATCTAGAGTGAAGCATTTGATAGACACGGTACTTGACATTATGCCTGTTTGACCTCGAAAGCTCGTGTTGCTACCCAGTTTGGTAAAAACTCTTTCGCCGCATAGACTCGGCTACAAAGCACCTTGCGGTTTTTTGTTTTGCAGGAATTGTCACAGCGTCGGGTGTCGGCGATCCGCAAAGAGGCCCGCAGTCCACGGTTGGCTCCTCTCAGCGCTACACAGCACGCTCTATGAGTATGCCGTACAGAGGAGTTTCCACTTTCAGTATTCGTCTGCGCCGGCCAGTCCCGGCGGCAAACAATGCTGTCAGTGGCGCAGGCAGTCAGTTACCGATGCACCCACCAGCTGCTTCCGTAAACAAACTGTTTGGCACTGGATCATTTGGAAATTTCGTCTCGAACGGCCACAAGAGTTCTTCGGCTGTCATTGATTTGAACAAGTCTAACCCACAGACTGCAGCCCAGCTCAGAGCGCTGTTTGGCTGGTGAAATGGAGGTGGAGAAATTTTCCATGGTTAATGGATGATTTCTGGTGGAGAGAATCGTCTACAACGCTTTTCCGCTGCTGAAAGTAAACCAGGAAAGATGAACAGCGTGGAGTCTGGTACTTTTCTTTATTAAGAATTGTACTTGGCATTGTGCTGCGTGTACATATGTACCGGTCGTGTGTCGGGCTTTTAAGAAATGTACATATGTAAAGGCTTGAATACAGTACGTATAATTGTTTGAAATGAGTAAGTGGTTTTCAGAAGGTGAATGGAATGTTCTTGAAGAATTTGTTGAACGATTTGCTTCTGTGGAACTATGTCTAGGTTTCGAATATTATGCCAGTATGATCTTCCGCTCGGCCAACACTTGCCAGTGCATGTTGCTAGAAAGTGGTTATATCGAGAATTTTCGGTTTTTACAATTTTTTGTTTTAAAGATTGTTATAAACATGAGCAGGCTACTGGAAACAACGTGCTTATGGTCGCATACACATGAACACACACTGTGTGACATTAACGAACGCAGAGATTTGTGTGACGCAGACGTGACATCACTTCTATATAATTATCGCAGTCTGTATAGTTAAGCATTCTACAGCTGTATCAACACGAAATTAAATCAAATGCGACAGATGATTCACAGATGCGGTAACATGTCCCCAGGGAAGTCAGATCAAAATAACAACGACAGCGACACCGCACAGGATGCTAACAGGGTTGCAACGGCTCCGGTGGTGAACAAACTGGATGCAGCGGAAGTTCTGATTGTGTATCCATTCGGCAAATAAAAGTCGGTCTGGGAGTTACAGTTGTCCGTACTACAATAGCAGACCATCTTGCTGCTGGTACCTTCCTCGATGTATTTGCACTCCTTTTTACCACTTGGCCAGAACGTCGGGCGGCCAGCGTCCATCATCTGCGCGCAGTTCCGGCTGAATTTCATTGTTGGATTCGAATACAACCAACCTGTCAAGATGCCGGTAAAGTCACGTAACTGAACTGTAGCCTGGCTTGTGAGTCCATGTCCTTTTGGACATCTATAGCATTTACTGTACTAACTGTCTAATGGTTGGTGTAACGTGATCGCGATCGAGATGGTTTAGTTTAACTGTATTCTAGGTGCTTATGGCTCAAGGGTACGGTCGGGCAGCCGGTTCCCCGGATATGGTTCTATAGGCATTACCTTTCGTGTTGTCCAGTTCCACAGACGAAAGACAGATAGGGTACTCTCCCGAGCAGGCCATACGATTGGTGGTTCGGACCAGACGACAGTCTTCTCCAGCCGCGCACTGGTGGCAGTGCAGCGCAGATGTCCCTGCAAAACCAGTTACAAACAGTGCGCAATCTTTCACTTTACGCTAGTCTTAGACAACAAAATGCACTCGTGTACTCAAAACATTCTTTTTAGGAGTTAAGTAGCCGTGAAGCTTATCTACCATTCCAGTTCTTATCGTTCTGGTGTAAGTATAAACAACGGCAGGCTGTTTGTTTGGATTACGTTTAACTGACTCATATTGCTGGCAAGGCCAAACAAAACTTACCTAAGAGGCAATGAAAAACAGCCAGGATCACTATTCCACAGATCCAGTTGTACTTGTCCATGGTTGTGTTGACACAGCAGTGGATGGGCAAGGTACAGTCAAGTAGTAACTAAAAATACAGAAATTCAGAAGATTTCAACAACCAGTCCACGAAACAAACAGAAGCTTGTGCGCCCCGTAACGGATCTTACACTGGCACTAGCAGACGTCTGTAAGCAAGGAAGGCTCGTTTTTTGCGCGGTTAATTTTAGCTCGGCCAGATGAAGACAGTTGTTTTGGCAACACTCTCGGGTTTAATACCATCGATGAGACAGTAATTAGAACTGAGTTATTTTTATGGCGAATCTTGCAGTTGTATATGAAACCTATTACCTATATATAGTTCAAGCTTGTAACACAGTTGTATACATGCAGTTCTATGACATTAGTAGACCGCTTTACTATGTCCATGATTTACATGGTTTACGTATTATGTCCATGGTTTACAGACCGCTTACTGCAGTACTTTGTTTATCAAGGGCCACGGAGCATCAGAACACTCCGACCGCAGACCCGTTCCGCCTCGGCTTGACCAAAAATATGTTCTCTAAATGCGGCGGCACCGTACTCACGCTAGTATGCACGAACGATACAGTCACACAAACGCAAAATCTCCAGTTGACAAGTCATTTCTTCGTTAATCATCAAACTGTACATCACAATCAATCCCAGCAGCTGCACAAATTGATTATAAACAATCTTTCTTAATAAAATAAAAAAACTGAATGATGCGAGAAAACCATTTTTCGCTACAATAAACGACATAAACACATAGAACAGTTGGATACGTAGTGGAGGCATATTAAAATGCAAAAGAATATGCAGAACGTGCGTAATTCAGGCCGGCTGAGAAATTGCGACGTATCCATCCCCGCAAGGTGTAATTCGGCAGGAGAAGGCATTGGTCAGCTTCTTCCTTTGGGAAGTCATTGGTTTCTTCGGGCAGTGTATATACAGGCAACAGACTGTAGGATCATAATAAATGCTTCGATTAAGTTCGATATCAGCAGCTGCTTCGGAATTAATTCAGGTCGGTGTTCTTTTTTTACCAGCCAAATAGCGCCCTGAGTTGTGCCGCCGTCTGCGGACTGGACTTGTTCAAATCAACAACACCCCGCGTGCTGCTCGTCAGACTTACAAAAGACCGAGAAAGGGAGACAAACTGGGTGACTGGACGACTACTTTGTTTAGGTAAATCTATCGTGGAAACTTTTTTGCTGTCATCGACCAGGGCATTCTGGGCCTCCTTAGATACCAGCTGCGCCGGGGGAGATACAGCCAGTAAAGGTAGGCGTATTCGAAAAGTGGCAGCTCCCGTGTACGGCAGACCCAGGGTTCTTGCATACAATCGAGAATTGGGCATGGCCACAATGTCAGAACCTCTTTGAGGTGTCCCATTTCCACCGCCACTTAACTGGTTGCCCTTAAAATTTGTATCTGTAGCACAAAAGTGTATGTAACAGCTTGTTTGCTGTAGGTTTCTGTAGAAAAATCAAGCTACGTAGCTTCAACAAAACCTGAACTCCATACTGTGGTGCTTACTGGATGTCGTGGCGTTCTTATGTATTCGTCCTTTATAACGTATTCGAAAGATCAACATGCAACATTTTTAATTTTTGATCAGCTGACCTGTCGGGTCTAATCCGTCGACCTTGTTATTCTGCACTTCAGTATCGGAATGATCAGATTGAGCAGGTGCTCCTGATCCAGTCCCCCTATTGCGATGAGCGTAATCTGGACGTCGAAGGCGACTG
>JAQGAU010005477.1:0-10241 GCA_034698045.1 Paramacrobiotus richtersi
CTACATCGATAGGCGGCCAGCGCTGTACACGTCCGTTTTGTACACTTCATGATCGGGTCACCGTCGGGAAGATACTTACGAAAAATTTTGAAAATAGATTTTTTGAAAATTTTAAAAATAGATTTTTTAAAAACTTACAATTTTTGAAAAATCCCTTTTTAAATTTCTTGAGAATGTTTTCAAATTTTTTGGGCACTGTTCCTGCCACGTCCCCGTCGTAGTGCCTGGAAACAGAAGTAATTCTTCTGGCGAAGCGCAGGATTGATTTTCTTCTGTTTTTTATTTTTACCAACAGAAAAACAAATGAAATGAGCGGACAGGTTAAAAGCTGAAGAAACAAACCAGAGCAGCCCAGTTCTTTTACCTAATTAATATTTTTTCAACTTTCTGACCGCGGAGTACCGTCCGCACGTTCTATGGGCACGCGAACGCAAGTGCACATGGAAACGGTAGAAGTAGAGTAATTAGTTCTACATACAGACTACAGAGTGAGTCCTATTCGCTTGGCTTTAATTACCATGAATTCTGGGGTTTTGTCGAGATCTTGGGAACGGAGGAACATACTGGACGGTTGCTGTGGATCGCATCCCGCCAGCTTCACTTCTCTTTGCTCTTCGGAAAGACCTGTAAATGGCAAATGCAGTTGATTCGATTCGTTCCAACTTAGTGCGACGAGTTAGTTTTATTTTCTGCGCAGTTTTGTTTTGATTTATCACCTCCACGTTCTTATCGCTACGATTTTACACCTCGGCTGAGTCTGCACTTAATCTTCTGGTAGAAAGTTTGCACTTCTTCAGTATAGTTAGTCATTCTTTTATATACCCTCGAATCGGTAGATATTAATTTTTGGAAAATTTTCGGTTTGTGGCGAAAGTTTATGTTCGTTTATAGTTGCCCAATGGAATCCAGCTCCATTTCCGGGCCATTTCCGGGTTCCTGTGTAAATGTGTACCTAATCATGTCTTATCAGTGCGATTTTGCAGTGCTTATAACTAATTCACATTGTAATTAATTGTTTAAAATTAATCAGATGCGGGATCTACGTAACTTAAATTAAAAACGAGTTACTTGACCGCCCTCTGGAATGAACTGGACCTGCCAATATAATAACGGCCTATCGGTCCATGAGCGCCTTTCACGATGCCCTGACGAAATCGACTGGACCGATCTATCCTGGACTAAGAAGAACCTGTCTCTTTCTTAATATCTCTGATTCTGTTCTCCTAACCTTACAGCTCGTTTTGTTTTGTTTCTAGAAGCATTCATATTTACCATCCGTGAACATTCATGCTTTACTGTTGTTTACCGCTGTCTGTTGCCTCGAGGGGGCCTTGTAGGACAATAAACTACCATTTATTATTAACTAATTGCAAGCCTTTCGGAATTTGTTGCATGTCAGTATGTCGGGTTACTTCAAAGATAAAGTTCGCGTAGAACGTAGTATTTCGTCGATTTAGCTATTGGAATTAGAATCTGGATTTCGGTATATAAAATGCTTTGGTCATACTGACACCTTTCGATGGCCTACAGGTTCGATCCCAAAAACCGGAAGCTGTACGAGGACGAAGTCACCGTCAGCGGGTCGTACAGTGTTCTGGATTCGGAGCGCATTCCGTGTAATGGATTATTATGGCGATGACGTATACTTTCCTTCCGGTTAGAGCATTCAAGTTAATATCAATATGCCATCCACTTTGCAAAAGCCTATTTATTTGCGCACATTCAAAACCGGATCACTGGTAAGCCTAGTTTAATAGCACCAATGAATGGTAGGAATGAAAGAAGCAGACTTATTGAATTCTTCTGCATATGTAGGCGGTAAAAATCAAAAACTTAACCTGGAGATAAAATATACAGATAAAGAAAGAAATGTAGAATAAATGCATATGTAGACATTAATATTGTGTAGCTATATTTTTTTGACATTTATGGAAATATTAACATACGACTGCCTATATATAATCAGATGCCTATATAATATCAAAATTATCTGAGTGGTTGATTTGTAATAAACGTTGAATCTAACTTCGCACAGGATGCTCTGGATATTCACGGATCAGTCATGGATGATAATTATTATGACCATTATGAATTATTATTATGCATACAGACTTATCCACTCCAAACTGATGGATTTAACGGATAATGATCCCGTGGCCCAGCTATACCGCGGATGATGCTGCAAATTTTGTCTTTGATCAACTGGAAAACCATATCTGCATATTCTCGACACTTATACGTGGTATATAAAATTCATAAGATTATGTAAATGTTTTCCTTGCAGCTGTTCCTGGACAAATCAGTTTCGTCGATGATGGCCCACTGGTTTTACTGGTATCTGATACGCAGAACTTTCCCGTCTTATCTTGATTAGATGAATAGAACAAAAATGTAATACCGCCGCTAAACCCGGCCAAACGCATTTTAATATCAATATTTGCTGAGGATTTTATTTTATCTATTTTGACGCATTTTATATTAGCAACAATATTTTCTAGGGATGTTTCCAGATACTGTTAGCTGTACTATCTGCATCGATGACAAAAGCATCATTCCAATGACTGCGCGACAAACAGCGTACAACAAAGAAGCCGGGATAATTTACAGAAAATTACGCAGTACATTATTAAATGGTGATTTCCCATTGTAGAGTCTGCATAAAAGTACATTTTCATATGGTTGGTGGATGCGCCATTTAGAAACACCTTTTAAAAACATCATGACATCAAATCGTACCACAGTTAGAGATTGTTGTTGTCCAGCGAAACACTGTAATAATTATGTAGAAAAGGAACAACATTCAGCCGGAATCATCGTTTTGGAGGCGTCAGGCACTGATTAATCACATCCAACAAATGCCCATTCTCCAGTGCGGCAGCCACACGTTCTTTGTCGGCCAGCTGCTTATTGACGGCTGATTCTGATACATGGCTTCCTGGTGAGATACGCACATCCACCTGGAAAGTATGAAGCACAAATTTCGTAGTAGAACAACTTGTTCTACGCAAGTGTAACTGACTACGCAAGTCTAACGAAAGATCCCAAAAATAAGGTTTTTTTTAAAAAGGGCGAAAATAATGCCACTGTTGTTTTCGCTCTGGATTTAGTTACGAGCAGCAGGAGATGTAAAACAGCCTGACAAGACAGTTTTGCTAACCCAGAATTACCTTAAATCGTTCAGGGAGAGACCGAAGGAGCTTGACACGAATGGCCAACCCGATGAGTGTGGCCATTGAACAGTGAGGAATCGTTGGGGTGTACAGCACGTTAACGTGGTTCTTGTCGTCATCCACCTAATAAAAATACCAAACTTTTATGATTTTTTATTCGAAAAGAGCTGTTCAACGCTGAAATAATTTTCATTAATTTCGAAAACTCCAAAAGGATACATTACGATAAATAGTAAAGTGAAGTCAACCTCCATAATACACTTGTAGCGCAATTTCGAGATTTCTGTCGAAATACAATGGATTCTGGTCCGTAATCTCGTCGCACTGTCACATTAATTAAGCTGCGATTTAGTTTCTTAATTCTTACCACGCAGTGATCTATCTGTACAACGTTCAGTTCCTCCAAGGTTAAGGGATGCTCCGGATCATTAATACGTCGAATCATGTCTAGAAGTTTGAAACATCAACAAAAGAAAAAGAAATGCCAAAGACTGAATAATAATGAAAAGTTGGTTTCTCACCAAAAACCTCTCGATCATCGAATTTATCCACGACATTTTCGTTCTCCTCTTCCTCCGTTATGGCACGTTTCTCGGATTTCTGGAATATCTGCGGGTTGACATTCTCAAGATCCATCGGTCCATTCATTTCTGGTTTGTTGATTAGGATGTTGAAATGAAAAATGGATAATTCACAATATCTGCAGAGGTTTCAGTCGGAATCGGATGCTCAGACTGAAGTGATCAAGTGAATTCAAGTCGCTAGTGAGCACTCGGTCTGTTTTGGATCCAGTTGTAGATCTTAACTCCGACGATTCCCGAACCTGGAAATTCTTTTTCAAATGGCTTATGAAAGGAAAAATTGTGAATCCCAGTACACTAAATAACACTACTTAATTTCTTAAAATCTAAATCAACAAGTTACCAGCAACAAGAACAACAGTTACAACAACAACATCGTTGGAACTTGGATTTTGATAAACTGCGCTGGGAAGTTCGACCCAATGAGCATCCGCAGTAGTACCGACAGAATGCGCAGTGCTTAAGGTGACCGCCCCCGTGGTTCGGCGGCATTGCTGCAGTCTGTGGCGGGGCGAGGAACTACTAGGGTACGTCAGAATGAATTCCTCTGGAGATCTATCTTTGGCAATGCGAAACTGAAAGCTATAGCCGTTGGAGCAGAATATTCCTCCACAAAATACAGCTTACGGTTAGCGCAACATTATTCACTGCATCACATTCGAAATTTAATGCCGGCCACTTCCGGTCCAGCCATCATCTGGATCATATCAATCTGATATAACTATAGATCTAGGATAACTCGTATGATGAAGGCTGAAGCGATCAAAGCGGTGGTTTTCGTAACGGTAGTATGAGCGGAGTATACGCATGTTTGCCTTAACGTTAATTATGTGATCACGAATCAGAAAATTAATTAACACTGATGGGAACACTAAATACGTAGAACCATATGTCAATATATTGTCTCGTTTTACGAACAGCAAAGATTTTTGTTGTATTTGCGTGCTGAATGGTGTTTAGAACTGGTGCACGTGAATCAGGTGTAATTATAATCTTCAATAATGCGTCGCATACTCTCCAGTACTAGTCACCATGGATTTTCATCTATGATTCTTCTGGTTGTCTTTCTTGCTTTGTGTTCCGAAACTCTGGACACAGGTAAGCGGAGCTTAAATGCGTATGGTTAATTAGCCGATGTTAGCGCCTTTTTATTATTAATATTACTGACGAGTACGATAATTACTGTCACTGCTGCTTGCGCGGCATTAATTAATTAAGTTAATTCGAGATCTCCCTATTCAATTTTTTTTGAATGACAGGATCCAGCTCCTTTTCCCAATGCTCGAATCTTCAGAATCCGGACTGCGCAGTTTATGGCAACTCGAAATGCTACCGTTCTGGTAATAAAAACTATGCCGAACAGCTAGTACGCAATGAATATTGTGTATACAAGTACAGATATTTGTTATAAGCAACCGATAGCACGGGCGGCGGACATACTGATTCGTGAATTGATCGATTTCGGTTCGGATATTTTTTTCTTCATAATATTTTCTATGTTTAATATTGCTGCGTAGTGTTACTTGCAATTGTACACTCAGTATCCGTACGTCGGAATAATAAAGATCAGACTTTTTGTGATAACAATTAATTTTAACACAATCTGATATTCTGAACCGTTGCGAAATTGCTGGCTATTCACATAGGTTCACTCGAACCAGATTCCCCGGGACCTTTCAACATCACTCTCTACAGCATGCGGCTTTGCCCATATTCAGAACGCGCTCGGTTAATCCTTAATTCCAAAAACATCAGGTAAAAGAATAAAGATTATGTTCGAATCGTTTTAATTTTTTTATTTGATTATTGTTTGTCAGGTTCAAATACCGTAACTAATCTAACATACATGGTAGATGCACTGCACAGTACATATAGCTATTAATAATTTAGTAGTGTTGGTAGATGCATGTACTCGAATTGCTGACGTAACATGTACGAGTACATGTTGTATATGACTGTGGTGACCTTGTAAAATCTTGATATATATATAGATATGATACTAACTAACAGCAGCAGTACATGTAACCTGAAAAAGAGCTTTTTCGTACGATATTGTTACTGCTGTTTGTTAGGATAAGGTTACAGTATAATTGATATCGATACGATCCGCTTAACAGATGGATTCCATATAACCAGCATTGTATATTTTTAGATTATTCTTGATACTTTCACTGGCTGCACATAATTAGCCTGATATAATGATATATTAGTTTCTTTCAGTTACAACATCATCAACATTGATCCGTACAACCAACCAAAATGGTTTGCAAACATAAATCCTAAAAAGCAAGTTCCTTCGTTGGAGCTAGATAATGGAACCAGGATTCATGGGTCACTGGAAATCGCCCAATATGTTAATGAGAACTTACCCGGAACGAGCTACGACCACGATCCAGCCAAGGACCACATAGTCACATTTGTTACAATTAATGCAAGTAACCAATTTTAGGTACCGGCCAGTATTAACTTTTTCCACACAGTTTTTCAGTGGCTGGTTTTATCATAACTGTACGGGTACAGTTGAGTAAAATAAAGTAATTTGTAATTACCAGGCTGCAGGTGAAGTATTCATAACTACACTTACATAAGAAATACAAGCAGAAAACGTAAAACAAAGCGCTTTTACTTGAACAAAATTTTGTCACTTGTAAATTGCAATTGAACCTTTCAGAACCATTAAATGCGATAATTATAATTTTTATGTTGTTAATTATATATCATTCCGCGTTAACGTCAGCCGTCGTTAGGTATTGATACGCGTACGTTTCATAAATGGGTTTACCTGGAGTCCTGGACTGAGAGGGTCAACTGTGTTAGCTTATGTATGAGCATTTATTTACAAGTCTTCAGCATTGAAATGTTTTTCCGACGCTAATTTTAGACTGCGAAATCTACGAAGATTCTTTCCAACCGGACAATCCCCATTAATGAAACAGTTGTTGGTCACCTGTTGAATAGCTATGCGAAACTGGATAGTATCCTTACTGGACTGCAGACAAGTTTTTTCAACGGTAATGATTCGATTGACCTTTTGTTTTGCAGCTGTAGGCGCAACATGTGCCGATAGAAATGGAAAAAAACGAAAAAGTTATAACTAGATATATGAAGGCTCGAGTACAAGTTCATTATAACACTTATAAAACTAGTAAAACCTAAAAACCTTATAAGGCTTGTTTTGTCAGCAAGGAGCAGGATCGATTGCAGGACATGTAATTACGGTATGATGTGAAAGTGAAACCGTAATCCTGCTTTAATTTCGCTTCGCGCCTTTCCAAACTGACAATTGAAGTTCCCGTTAGGATCTATAAACTGCAGATATATGATATATTTTTGCGAAATAGATAACTGTGCATCTTTACCGCGTGATAACACATACTTCAATCCTTTCAGTTGGCCCTACGAAATACGAAGTGTGTAAAAGAATGGAGTGCAGTTAGTGAAAAGGTTTTTAGTGAAAGTTGTTATATATATAAGGGACAAACAACAGTGTGTATAGTGTGTGGTTTTAGATGTGTGAATTAAGTTTACATTAATTTTATCAGATAATTTTATTGTGGAATTTTGCAAATCGTCATATGTATGTATCTTCAATCTAGGTGTATGACGCTTTGTGTCATATATATATGGACTGTACTGTATGTAGACTTTGCGGTGTGTAGACTGTTCTTTTTGCTTTTCTATTTTTTTGCGGTTCGGGCTGTTTGCACTGGTAGATTACTTCATAATTATCACAGTTATCTTCGCTGTAACAATATAGTGATTAAGCTATGTTCACAAATCAAAGAATCAATTAAGTTACATGGTATGTGCCGTAATTTTAAAATTTGCAAGCTGCGTTAAATTACCGATACCAGCCAGTATTTGTTTATAGGGGATTCAATGGGAATGACGGATCTGATGATCTGGCCTTGGTTCGACCGCATCGCACCGGCTCTGGATCGACCGGATATCCCAGCCACCGACAGGAGCTTCCTCCTGGAACGATACGATAATCTTGAACACTTAAGTGCCTGGCGAATGCGCATGCTAACCGGAAGTGGGAACTCTACGTCAGTTATTCAGGCCAACAGATATAGCACTGATTTGCATCGGCGGTTTTATGAAACCCTGGACTGCGATGTCGGATTATGTGTCTGTCCATAAGATGTAACCATTTTGAATGTTGACTTGAATATGAAACAAAATTAATTACTGCTTGTCTACAGTATACAATCAAATGTATGCACATCCGGCTCTTACTGTAAATCCAAAAGTCTGACAAACCTTGAAAATGTTGTGTACTGGTAGTACAAACGAATCGTGACCTTATCTAAAGAACTTTTGCACGCCGGAAGTCGTTTGTTTCATTGCCCGTGGATTAAAGAGTGTAGATCACTCATTATTGTCACTTATAACATCATTCACATTGATCCGACCCGTATGCGTACGTTTTACAATCCAAAATTATTGGTTTGCATTTTGCAAACATAAATCCTAAAGCACAAGTGCCTTCACGTTGGAGCTGGATATTATGGAACCAGGATTTATGGACCATGTGTTGGTAGTTTCGGGGTCACGTAGGCCGTAGGCTCCGTTCCCCAAGACTTTGTACCGCCTTCGCAAAGAGCCAGCCAATCATACGATGTCCATCGCTAATACCGCGTCGCGTGATGAGCGCAGCAGTCCGATGAGCAGTTCTGGGGTTTCCCATGAATGAATCATCATGGAAAATGATTCAAGCAGAGTTCTGTGTGCTGCAGCGGTGTATATAAGAGCACAACTAGTGCGATCGTGGTCAGTTCGATTACACGGTATTAGACATCTAGTTTTCCGACGATTTCCCGTTCGCATTTGCTCTGTGCGTTACGTTCGAACTTGTTTGTATTACTGCTACTCTACAGAATGTAAGTACTATACCTACGACAAAAAATAATTCTGTGAAGTAGAAGCGTTGTGAATATCCGTCATTTGCAGCTTGAGAAAATAATGGCCGACAAAGCCACGATGGACAACCGATCCAATCAGTGCAACCCAAATCATGCTGCTTCGGGTCCTGGCCGCGATACAGGCTGTCAAGGAGCTGGCGATCAGACCGATCTTAACAACCACGCCAATCAATTGAATCCCAATAATGGGGAGTTTGGTGGTGGAAACACCGGAGGCGGGACTGCCGATGCCACGGTCGCCTTTGCTGGGATCGCCAGTGCCGGGAACACCGGAGACGGGAGCGCTGATGCCGCGGTCGCCGGTGTTGGGGTCGCCAGTGCCGGGAACGCCGGTGGCGGAGGCGCCGATGCTGGAAAAGGTGCCCAGGGTAAGTCTTCCGTTTTTTATTGAAATCCGTTGACATAGTCGTACCGTCATACATACTGTACGTTCAGCGTAAGTAAAGAATTTTTGACGATTCTTCTTAGTCATAACAGTTTTGCTTCCACTTTCCTACCTAGAGGATATTATTTAATTTATTTTTAACTTTCGGCATTTCGTGTTGCAGGCGGCAAATAATGGAGCCGATGACTGGATGACGGTTTCGGTTGTTTCTTTTGTTACGTTTTTTAGTCTGTCTCCCTGATGATCTTGAACATTTCTTCGATTTTTGTTGGCCGTAATCTTACGGTTATCTTCTGACGCTTTGTTCGGTTTCCGTAAAACTGACGCCGGAAATTCTGTTATCATGTGTTATGTCTGAAGAAAATTCGTCCGCTCGATCGAGTTATCATATTCAGTCCCATTATGCGGAAACACGAGAACATACGTAGACCGTTATTTACGTATTAACTGTTCGAAGCGAACGATTCCACAACAGGCACTGAGACTCAACAAGATATACTGACAAAAACAAGTGGTCTTTTTTATTTTTAATGCCACATGGTTTTCCTTAATTATCTACCATCACGCACGTTCAGGAATTCGACTGTTGCAGCGATCATTCAAGCCGAACCATGTAACAGCTATGGGTAAAAATTAAAAACACTGTTGGCGTTGATTCAGGATTTAACAATCCGTAACATTTAGCAACGATGCTCACAATCAAATGCGAGCAACTTCCTTTCACTAAAGCAAAAATGCGTTACGGCTCACATAGAAACATCCAAAAACATATTTTATTAGCAGTACACATTCGGCTGAATAAAAGAAACCTTATGTAGCCATAGTTGACAATCGCTCAAAAACAAACACCATCTCCACATTTTTCGTCAAGGGAAACAAATCAACAGGTAAACACTTGACGGGATAAAACGGATCCTCTCCATCTTCAATATCCCGCGCTTTACTCCGACACAACCTGTAACATTCAAGAGCGATCGTACCAGCATTATTCCGTACGAAAAAGAAATCATTCTCCCACTTACGAGTACAAATTGCCCACAGTATATTCGTTATCCGCTGCACACGCCACAAACACCACCCGCTGTATCCGGCCAGCTTTCCGCAACGAATCAATCACGGAATTATGCACTCCGGACCGCGGGGGATCCAGTACAACCACCACCTGGTCATCCGGCTGAAT
>JAQGAU010005478.1:0-10241 GCA_034698045.1 Paramacrobiotus richtersi
AATAATAGCTTTAACATAGTTTAACAGGATGCTGTATGGCACGGTAAGGAAGATTTTTTTATGCTGTTAAATTCTCTAGTTTATGTAAATTTTAAGGATAAACATATTGTGTAATAAACTGAAACATAAAACGTCAAAAAAAGAAACGTGGCAAATCAGTTGATCTATCTGGCCATACAAAAACTGATATCCATTTGCTTTGTATGTGAATTGCATGGTTTCAATAATTGTAAGATGGATATTTATCATATATGATACTGTACACTTTTTTGGACATTCTTCTGGAAAAATGTGAAACTGCTTTTTTCTTTTGTGCATTTTCATCATATTTTATAACGCGATGGAATCGCGGAGTAAATTTGCAGACATGAATCAAAGCACCTATTACGCAGATGTTGGCCGTACTGATTGCCACTGTACTACGATTCGGCCTAACAGTGCATATATTCGCGCATGTTCTGGCATGAGCTGATGTTCCATGCCGTCGACTGAATAGGTTTCAATATGACTTGGGGTATGATAACCAGCTCGAAATCGCACTGATAGACTAATTTTAGTTCGACAATACTGGGAAGCTAGCTGCGGTTGACGGTTTTTCCCAAACGACCAATCTGCGGCAGTAACTATTAATCCGTAGTACCACAGTACTAAAGCTGCCGTCTAAAATATGTTTGACACAGATGCATGTAGCATCCGCCATATGGAAAAATACCGAATACTTCTATAGTGCTTGGCGAAGTGGCCATTGGTCACGTACCAGCTGACCGGCACAGAAACCCGTTCTGCCTAAGCTACGATGCCCAAACAAAGTTCCATCACAGGTGATTTTTTTGAAAAGAGAGTTAAATGAAACACTTTAAGGATTTCGATTTAAAAATACTATATATAATAATATATAATATTAAAAATATAAATTTAAAAACAAAAGTTGGACGGAAAATTTAAGGATTTAAATGAAAATTTTTTGAGAGCCGTCCGCATATAAACATCGGGGATGGAAGCCTGAATGCATGCTTGTACGTTTATAGTCTCCATAGTTCCTTAAATTATGCCAATGTCCTATTAAAACTGGCGATTTCATAAGTCGGAACATGAATGTAAAATGAATGTCCTGGTGCTATTTTAGGTATCCTTCTTTTTCGAATTTTTATTTAGGATTTGTTTAAACTTTATGTACCTAGTGCAGCGTCGGCCGGGTACTGGTTTTCATTCGATTAATGTTTGATAGCTCTGGTTTTCAAGTTTTTGCAATTTGATGACAGATTTCTTACACCGGGATACGATTGTGAGCGATCTTATTGAATGGGTCTTACAGATACGTTTGCAATGGAGCAGGATGGCTGTTCATTTACGGATGGTTTATCAGGTTTCACCCAGCTACCGGAAGGCGTCATAAATCTGGTCACGGGAAACACTTTGCATCGGGATATCAAGGGTGACAATGTTCTGCTACGGAAATCTGAAGGTGATGATGATGATCGTAGTGGAACGGCTTATGTCTCCTGTGCTTTGGAAAGATACAACGTTTACGCATGTGTAAATTATCAAGATGATTCTACTGTAAAATGAAAAAAAAGCCTGGTCTTCAGTTTTGCCAGTGGCACAAGTTCGCTTTTTACTTCTTATCACCGCACTGTTCTGTTGCTGCTATGAACGAGAATTTTGTTTTCAGATTAGCAGTATACGGATATGAAAGGCTTATACAGATGTACATACAGTATTCGTATACAATCTTCATATCCACAAAATTTTGCTGCATGTGATCAATACAGAGTCTGGTTTGCTCATTGTCAGCGTGATCGACTATACTAGTCGCGCTGATCTATAGTCAGTCGGAATACAATTGTTGCTTATGAGATCTTCGATAGCGGGTTATTGCAATCCCTTTTTCGAGGGTATCAAACTAAATTCGGCGAGTTATGATCAAGACTCTCTACCGGACGTAGTGGTGGATTGTAATCGGCTGAAATCAAGGCAATCCGGCGACGTGATACCATTGTACCTGTAATTGAATCGTAGTGCAACGGCATGCGCACCTAGCTTTGGCTCGTCGGCAGTGTTATAGTTTTCGGCTGATAATAACACGGCGCTATGTGATTCAGGGTACCTGAAATTAAGTAAAAAATATCTTTTAATGTTATGAATAATCTTTGGAGAATCGACCGATAAAAGTTCGTTCGAATCAAGTGAGCATGCATTTTTCAAACTGCATAAAAGGGAAAGTGGTTAGCGAGACAACAAAAAGAGCGTCGTATGTCAATTATACGCGAATCACAAGTCAGCTGCAAACTAAATTTAGTAAAACATACATTTTTTATTAAAATATTGAGGTAACACATTTAAACACTAAAAGTTATGTTCATAAATTACAGTAACGATATTATTCGGATTTGTTTGATTCATACTCCCAACAATCAGAACAGACAACCAGTTGAGTGTGGTGAATTGTAGTGTAATGGCACCCACTTAAGCGGGAAATAAGTTCTTTGTTAGCATTTTACTTCTACAGCTGTTACAAGGAATATGGTGCTGTCTGATTCGGTATACGTAGGAAATATTTTTACGCTTTTATGCTGTCATTTATTTCATGAGTAAGAGGTTAATACAAAGATATTTTGCTTTTGCATGGTGTCGGTTACACGGCGATTGACATTTGTCACAAAAAGGACTTAATCATTTAGCACATATATAATATTCAGCGGCTTTCTCCGGCGGTAGCTACTACAGTCTATCACATGCTGACAGCGTGATGCTGTTATGAAATTCCCTTAAAAGAAAGTTTTTATTTTTTATCTTCAGTTTTTTCCACATATTATTTCTTTCAGAAATTACACACTGAAGATCCATTCCGAGTAAAATTAAAGACTGGGTCAGTCTGGGTGCAGTTCGTTCCACATTTTCAAGTGCGTTATATAATTTCATTCTGGCTTGTGTTTCTACAGTATGTACACGATGAGCCATAAGAGCCGTGGTTTTTTACGGAGTGACCTTTTCCGAAATCGTCGTTCTGTGCCGTTTTAATTAAGGTGATAAACTGCCCGTGCTCACTACGCGGATGATTGTGTTCAGTATAAAACTGGACCATGGTTCGTTTGTACAGAATAGAATATTTTAGTTGCACTTTTTCGGTTTGGTGACTTTTGTTGTCACATTTATTGCATTTCGGATTTTCCTTTTATTGTATTCAAATACAATAAAAGCAAAATGCGATTTTTTTGTCGTGGCAACAGTGCCACGACCAACTAACAATGTTGTTAAACCGTTGTAGCAGTTATTGAATAAAAATCATGCCCATTGTGAATGACAATTAAGTAGAGCCGCACGCCAGATTCAGATGAAACAGTCGTAACTGGAAGTCTGAGTGCATGTTTGGAAGTGCGTTACGTTGCCTTGGTTCTCAAGATGCTGGTAGTTTTTACTAAAACTGGCATTTACTTATATCTGTTGGAATTTGATAATTGATTATTAAATGTCCTGGTGGTTTTGTAGGTTCATCAATTTCACCCAGTCAATGAAAGACGTCGCAAAGCTGGTCAAGGAGAACCATCGTGTATCGGGATCAAGAGTGATATGACATTCTTCTGTGGAAATCTACAACTGACATGAACTTGAGAATCGTCGGAACGTGAATAGTTTCTGGTGATTTGACATTTTGTATGATTTTTTCCGCCTTTTTCAAGCTGTATGTTACGGAAGCCAGTCCAGTTAATTTTCGAGCGCGTCATATCGAATTTCGCGAGCTACGATGAAGACGCGCTGCCGAATCTAGCGATCGATTCATTCGATTGTACTCGGCTGAATTTCTTAATCCAGGAAAAAATATCATGATCCCTTTAGTTTTGTATTTGCTTGTTCAAGTAACCCATTCGAACGGTAAAAGTTATGTTTGTAAATTATTTCAGAAACATTACGCGGAGTTCTTTTATTGATACTGCTAAGGTCAAGAGAACCGCGGTTGAGCATGATATATAAAGACGCGGCCTTTTTCCCACCATGTCCAGATCTGTAAAATTTCAGCGTCCTTCTCCGGCGATAGCTGCTAGAGCTTGCCACAGAGTTTTTCCTGGGAAGAAATGACCAGCGAGGATGCGAATGTGGAACAGCTAGGTGCGAATATGGATCTTGAAATTGTGCGTCCAGCTGATTTGTGGATGCCAGCAGTGGTAAGCTGGGTTATGTTTTCAAGACATGGGAAACGATTTAAGGGAGGCTTAGAATTAAAAGGAATCAGCCGAAATAAAAACAGGTTATAACTATTCTTAATGTTAGGTAAGGTTCTTCTACAGGTTTTATTCCTAGCCAGGTAAGTGCCAAAAACAAAATAAGTATGACTCAAAATATTAGCCTTATGTAATTCATTTTATTGTACTGTATATTTTTGTCTTTTAGGCCCAACGGGATCCTGCTGGCATCCACCCACAGGCACAGAAGCCTGTGTGTGGTAGCTGGTACTGGTACCGGTACAGGTAGCGGGAAATACGGTAAACAATCTGCAGGATTTGGTATCCTGGGATCTGTATTCTCGGATCTGCAGTTCATGTTGGAAGCATCTTCCAAACAAGAAAAATGCTTTACCATTGAGGAGCGATAGTTTCTACACGGTTTTATCTAACGTTGGCAAAATCCAAAATTTGCCTTTTTATGTAACATGTACTGCACTGTACGACACATGCAGTAATTTCATACTCCAGTTAAACTTAATTAAGAAAGCGGACTTGCGACTTAAAGTGGAGGCACGTATACGTAGTCGTCTCTGCCTGGATGAGTGCTGATAAAGCCGTGGAGAATTGGATAAAGAACTGACCACCTTGCGGCACGGCTGCATTATGCTGTAAAGGAAAAAAGGCTCCCGGTATCCTAAATAATATCAACGCAGAGCATTCCGAAGCAAAGACGAATCATGGTTAGGAAAATGCGCTGTCTAATTGAACGATCATGTTTGGAAATTGCAGCCGCTGCGATGCCGCACATATGTTATACTTTTAACGTTACAGTATGTCACGCACATATGTAGTATATCGCAGCGCAGTGGCTGACAGTATAGCCTGCACCACGTGTATCCAGCACAACTGGACAACAAACGAATTTTCAATGTGTTGTAAGCACAAGATCTTTTTTCTTCTTCTATTTTCAAGCATTGCGTACTACGAAGTAGAGGAAAATCGTGTTTTGCGTCCGAATTTCACGAATATTTTCAATCAACCAGCGTCCACCATAGAACTGAATCTGTTCACCACATGCTACTGTTCGGCGAACTAAATACCCGTCTCTGCTGAGAAGAAACACATTAAAAAAACAGAACTAACCAGCTTCTACTAAAACGAGAAGGTTAAATCTCCAAGTATACTGCTATGCCAACTGTACATCTAATACTCCAAAAACACGTGAAGATGCGTGTTGACCACCTTGCAGTACAACTGCATTAAGTAGAAACGAGAATGAAACTGCATCAACGAATATGAAGAATATCAAAGCATAACGTTTAGAAAGTGAGAAGAAATCAGTTTTGGAAGTGAGAACGAATCAGTTTTGGTTTCTCGCATGTTGTTTGACATATTCGGGGATGACGTAAACACTCGCATATGCCATGAAGATTTCGTAGTGTAGTGGCTGACGCGCTGTCCGATTTACACAATGAGCTCTGCATATCCATCATACGTTGTATAACCAGTTAAGCTTAGACAAAGCATTGTTTTTTATTTCTGAACAGTGCGTTATTAATAATTAATTAAATCAGATTAGATTAAATAGAGTTAAATATAAAAGCTATTCAAATATAATTTAATTAATAATTAAATAAGAAATAAACGGAAGCTGTTAATTAAATAGAACTATATTCGTACAACCTTTGCGGAGACACTCTTTCGGATGATCTTCAGGTAAAACGTCGGGTTTGAAAGAGGGAGAACTGGATCTCCAAAACAGCATGAAAAGTTCGAAATAATTTCCTATTTTCTTATTGTTTATCAGATGAATGTTATGTAAAATGTATTTTATTCTTTTGTAAACTTTTGAGGGTTGGCTAGTTTTATGCACAATCTCAAAACACTCACAGGTTACGTACTGTGAGAATAAAAATAAGAATGCCGCATAATCAGCATACAAATCAAAAAATGTGACAATTCTTCAGTTAGTTTAAAGATATTAAAGTGTCTTATTGAAACGTGACTCGTCAATCACCCAGCCACTGTACTACGATTCCGTTACAATGCGGCCTGCGGGTGTTCGCAGATGTTCTAGCACGAACCGAGATTCCAAACCTTCGCCGTACACAGCTAACTGAATATGTAATATAACCCAGCTTATTTATTCAAGGCTCAGAAGCCCCTTGCTGACAACTGTAAGCAAAATTTTCATAAAAGTGGACTAATTTAGGAAATTTTAGTTTAACAATAGTAGGAATTTCCAGTTGATTATTTTTCACGAAAGAGCAATCTGCAACAGTGCTGATCACTATACGTAGTACCCGTAATAGTAGTACTCTACAACGGTATTTTAGGGGTCTAGTTTTAACGCATACATAGGATCCGAAATCGCAAAATACGGAATATAGCTGGAGACAGTGCTGGGTGAAGTGGCCACTTACCAATTGGTCGGAAAAGAATAAAACCGACGACAGTCCGTCCCGACTGCGTGACCTATGATCACTACACTTCTGCGTTATTAACATTTTTCTGAGTAGTGTTTCTGACCAGATAATGTCGGAAATAGTTTCTTCTGCTTCAGGTTGGTATTCCGCTAGTCCACAATTTGAGCACATGGACAAATTTTACGTTTCAGTGATTCTACAGCAGTTATAACAGACAGCTGGCACAGCTCACGTACGATATGATTGGCATTATCTACCGACGAAAATCGTGCATAATTAGCCGTACTGGTTTTCAAAACACGTACTATGGGTTAACTGCCACCCGCGGCGGCTGTCACTATCGCAGCACGCCCATTCAAAACCTATGCTGTCATTTGTGATGAACACTCAACACAGTGAAAATCAGTAAGAATGCAGTTAGATATGTATGCATTCTGCATTTTTGATTTTTGACCAAGCCTAATTGATCTGATATTTTGCCCTGGTATTATATTCATAAAACAAACGAAACAACGTTTCGTTTTCGACTTATGGCCTGGAGACCATGGAAGACACTGACTGCGGTTATCGCGGATTGTTTGTATGAAATCCCGAACGGGGTAGTAAAGGACCTATATGTTCGCCGCAAGCCGGACATGGAGGCGAAGTCCAGAACCAGCTTCAAGAGGTTTGGGAAAGAAGAACTGTGACTGAACAGCAAAGCCGTGCGTCTTGGGACAACAGGCTATGTCCAAAGCCTAGAATTCCAGCCTGTCCAGAGTGATGCATCGAACGACGCCCTGGAAGTTCTAATCAGATGCCCGTGTCATGCGGAAATAGACGCGCATTACTACGGAATGGAGACGTGGATGAAAAGCCAGGGCAGATCGGCATCTGAGGTTACAGAATCTTGTTGTACAAGCGTGTCGAGTCGGGAGCTGGGAAAAAACGCTCTTTGCACGCATATTCTGGCTGTACTAGATGCTCTGAAGTGGTTTGTTGATACTGGACGAGTTCCTGAATGGGGACTTTGTGCACTAGCGCCAAGCAGTCCTGAGGAATCAACAGACTTATTACGGTGGAGAAGCTGCTGAAACCGGATCATGCGGACGTTTTTGCGCATTATTGCAACCCGCTAAGCAGGGAAGAATGGCAAGCTAACACCACAAACCCGATTCCTCCAGATATGCGCGTATACTCCGCCCAAAAACTGACGGAGCCAGAAGAACTTTCCAGCGTTTATCCGTTTTTAAAATCAGTGAACAGCTATCTGTAAAGTCCCGAAATAATGCTCATGCCTAGAACCAAAAGTGCGAATGTCGAACATCCATTCTTGGATTGTATTTCCTGGCCAAAAGGTACGCCAACACTATTGTACAATGAATTAGCACGAACAAAATTCTCAAAGTAAAACTGTTTTAACGCAGTGGGTCGCGGGGAGCGCGTAGCGGGGCGCACGACCCTGTAAATTACAAAATGTTAATTAGGATTCTTTTGTGAATTGTTGAACAATTTCCTTATAACTGAAATAGTTCCAAATGTAGAACGGATAGTTTGCTTAATTCTGGCACATTACCACGTCTGAGTTTTTTGCAATTTGCAGATATTCCCAGCTTGTCATTATGGAAAGATGGAGATCACCGAGTGCCTTCTACAATAAATCACCAACCTGTGCCGAAGAAACGGAGTTTTATTACAGCCATGTATTTATACGTAGCCCGAGCAAATGCGCTCTTATCGAGCAGAAAACCAGACGCCAAGCTGAGACCGCAGATTGGCAGTGTTATCGCAGAAACTGGATTACGAGCGCTGCGACTAAGAGAATTGTGACTGCAATGTCCAATACCAGCACGGGTAAAGAACAACGAAGGGAGAAGCTGGCGGAAAGCCTTATTCGGCCTACCTACGGATATCAGCAGAGTACCACATGTACGGCGAGGACGACACGAAGAACCGAATGCTGTGAATTTTTTATTTCGGAAAAGTTAAGTCGCGGGCATTCTGTTACTTCCTGCCTAAATGAAGCCATAGCCGAAAATAAACGCTTAGTTCTGGAGAAGGAAGAATTAATATCTGGCGAAGCTGCGCGGACTGCTGATTTCCAGGCTCGAATTAGAATTCTAGAGGAATCTTGACTAAACTACGGAAAGTAAACTATCAACATGTAGCACAGAAAACCCCTTCGTTATGAGCCGTTAGTAATGTAATCTAATGTACAGTAGTACAAATTGATGACTACAGCAGCAAGAGTAGAAAATGGACTTGATTGTCGCCCAAATGCGTACACCAACCGCTTTTAACTGTTTATAGCTGACAAAGCACCCGTCCATTGCCAAGAAGATCCTGGACCTCTTAGTGCATCTGTCACTTAACTCTAGGGCCCGTCCTTGTTGCGTGATATCGGTTTTACGACGCGTCTGGCCGTTCCCTTGGCCGGTCTGTTCCCACAGAGGTGCTGATCGACACGAATACTGCCGAGATGAGTGTGCAGGACACGATGGCGTGGATTATTATTATTATTTTATCGTTTTAAAGCTTTTTTTATCGATTATTTATCGGTTTTACGTTTAATGTTGTCTCGTTTATATTTTTGTGAGTTTATATTTGTGAGTACAGCCGATCGAGTTTATATTTGTGAGACATTTTATAAACCCATTTGCTTTTCTCTGATTGCTTGATGCCAGCTGGCATGCCCGTGAAATCCCCTCCTGGGCAATGGAATTGCACATAATTTTCAGGATAATTTGAAATTTCGCTAATTTTTCTCTTTTGGATTTTGCTTGCGGGTTCTTCTAACAGGGCTCGCGGGCGGGCTCTTCTTCTTATCTTTGCGTTTGCCCTAATCTTGCTGCTTTGTAAAAAACTCTTCTTTTTTATATGATTATTATTCAATTTATTAAATTCGTTGTGATCGGCAGAGTGCACTTATTCGAACTGGAACGGAGCAACCGCTCCGTGAAGACAGAATCATAAATCATGAAGACGAATCATCAAGACAGACGTAACATCAAGAGACGTTATGATGAGCCAGTTATGAGCCGAATCATAAATCATGAAGACGTATCATGAAGACAGACGTAACATCATGAGACGTTATGACGAGCCTATTATAAATCAATGCTCAAAATAACTTAATAATTCTGTACAAGTCACAGAATGGTCCATGTAGACACACTAACTCAAGCATAGAAAACTTTTAACCATTCTTGGCCGGTCTCGCCGCAGGATGTGCAGGTCGGTAACATCGCCGCGCAGTTCGAACACGCGAAGTCGTGCGAACAACGCAACATGACAGTGTCTGTTTCTGCCACATAGCAGATTTGACATTTGGTTTCTTCGATCAAGTTGTCGTTGGACTTCTCCATTGCTACAAATGCCAACGAAAATTGGAATGCGAAAATTTACGTATACTCGCGCATATTGGAACAATAAATTAATTACATACCATGTTTACATACCATGTTAAATTAATTTATTAATAAATTAATTACATATCATGCAAAGATATGATTTCATGATTCATAACCGATTTGGCGAGATAATTCCCTGCCAGCGCTGCTGCGAAGGGCTCGGCCAACTTTACCTTTGCCGTTCGATTTGCCTTTGCCGTTTTTTTTGCCGTTTACCACTTTGACGTTCACTTTGCCTTTGCCGTTTGCATTGCCTTTGCCTT
>JAQGAU010005479.1:0-10241 GCA_034698045.1 Paramacrobiotus richtersi
CCACTGGATATACACACCCGGCTCTTGTGTTTGCGGGTATTTTGGCGCCTGGATGATAACTTCTGATTACGTCAGTCTGTAATTCTCATCAGTTTTCGCCCTGTGTTTTTTTACGTCGGCCGCGGTAAGTTATTATGGTTTTTTTGTTATGGTATTTATTACGCTGTGTATTAATTAAGACTGTTAATTAACAAACGGCATTAAAATTTTCTGATGCTGTGGTAGTCCTGTGTATGTGTATATTGATTAATACGTAATTAGTATGCAATTTCTTGTATACTTATTATGTCAATTTATGTGATATCGTTATGCGCATCAATACGATCTAAAGCCAGATGAATCATATGATATCATAATTACGATCTTCGTATTGTTAACTGTGTAAGTGACGTACAACGGTAATTGTTTGTAAAATTGTGGATAACCTGATCAAATAAATAAATTAAATAGCTAAATCTGAAATAAATTAAATGAATAAATAAATAGAATTAAATAAACCACTTTTTCGATAAAAACATCCGAAGAGCCCAGGTATGAACATAATGCGGTTATTCGGGATCTTTCTTATTAACCGTTAATTTTTGGAAATGTCAGGATGAACCGATCGATATTACATTATTACCCTAACTTAGTAGCGTATAAGCTGTATTACTAGTATGTGAATTTGTCGGGATAAAACATTAAACAGCAGTTATCGCACGAAGATGCATACAAAAATTTATGTATTAATTTGTGTTATAAATTAATGTGAGTCTACGTGCAGATGTACCATGGTGGGTGGGTGTGTGTCGATTGTGCTGATGCCCTAGACAAAGCAGAATTTCCTGTTTGTATAAGCACAAAAAGTCTAAAAACGCCTGTTTATTCATGGTAACGTTCACTGCGTATGTTATCGGCGTTATTCACCAACAGTGCAAAGTACAGCACATACGTGCCGCGTAAACCCATATCACAGTATAGGTATTCTAGTATTGCCCATATTCTGCAAGTATATGTACATGTACATGCACATGTACATAAATTGTATATATAGCTTATGTACTTTTCCTATGCAATGACGAATGATTAGCAAAGAACTTTATCTACTGCAGATGCCAACAGAAATGGTCAGTCCCATAACACCAATGGATCTGCAGCCCAGAGCCCTTGGCGAGAGCTCTGTCCGGTACCCCGGGCGGAAGTGCAGCGACCGCAGCATCGATATCGAGTGGGATGTGGCGGAGGCGTTGGTGTCGATGAGTCAGTTGCAGCCGTGCGCAATGAACAACGGTACGGCCGCCCAGTCAGCGGCTCCGCTGGACGATATGTGCGTGCCGCCCCGAAAACGCATGGGTCTACGGACCAAGCCGGCCGCCACCTCTACTCATCCCTCTTCCGTTAACGCCCGCCTCATGGACCTTCCACCGACCGTCTCCGAGCCTGCAGGCATACCGCACAATACTGTCCCAGCTCGCTCTTCCCGAAACCGCGATTTGGGTGCTCCGTCGGTGAGCGATGTTCGATAAATAATTACATTGGATCTCGCAGTATACTAGTCGTACTGCCTATTGTGACATCAAGCGTTCAAAGCTTCAAACCTTTTAATCCCACTTAGAAATCAGATCATACTGGCAAATATCAGTTTCTTCTGAAAACAACCCCGCCCACATAAACTCGCCCAAAACAGGACAGTACGTGGAATAAGGCGCGTGTATGTCATAGTGTTAAGCTGGCTACCGTGAGCAGGATTTGACCATGTTGAGAGTGGACTCTGCCTCTTAATTGTTATTCTACCCTGACATGCAGCCCGATACATTCACGTTTACGGTATACAAATTAGTTTTTTTTTCGTTAAAATCATTAGTATCAGAAGTCGCACTGCTTATAAGAACGTTTAGAAAAACACCAATGACCTCTCAACCGTAATGTTGCCGTGTTACTGTCCAAAGTGCGAAGTCCAAACAGTTAGTTTTGTCCTAGTAAGTGCACGCCTCGTTTCCGGTTCTGTTCACGGTGGAATGTTTACGTCTCGACCCTGCGCAGCCGGCAGGCAACATTTACTCCATTCTCTTATGGAACGTATGATCCGGTCAGAGGTTTCTTACGTGGTGCAAAAGTCCATGAAAAGCACGGGGGAAGGGCATGCAATACAGAGCCAAGCTGGCCATAGTACGGCCGTTCGTTTTGTTTATGTTTGCTGGATTTGCCGGTGTGGCCGTCAATGGATGACTATCGCAGGCCCGTCCGTTTTGTAAGGATGGGAAGTACGTACCGTTATGTATCCAACTTGTGTTACTGATCATGAGTCTAGTCTTTGAGCCACATTGATTAGAATCAGATCGGTTAGAACATTAGCAGGTGATCCGTTGTTGCTGCCTACATTGTAGTTCGATGTACAGCGGGTGAACCTTCCAGCCGACCACAAAGTGTGGATACAAAAACATACAATCTAGCGCATAAGTTCGGGCTGCAGGTCATATTGCGGAACTATAAATTCGTGTATTTAACAGGTAACTACGAGCACCGCTGATGCACAAGGCTGTTTGCCCTCTGCGCCGGGATCCTCAATCCCACCATCTCCATCGTCAAGCTCCGTACCACCGGCTGCCATCCGGCCGCCATCCCCTGCCGTTTCCGATAAAGAAAACCCCAGTGCTGCGGTCGATGTTCCTATATCCTCTGGCAAACCACATCCATCAGCCTCGTCCGCCCCAGTAGTAGAAGAGCGCACTACATCACCCGTGACCACCAGCTACGTCCTACCGTTCGCCTTCCTCCCGACCAACATGCTCCAGCTCCTAATCCCCACCGGAACCATGTCCGACACTGGCCCATGCATCGGCATCCCCATCAGCATCCAGGTCCAGCGGCCGCTCCAACCCGTCCTACTACCGCTGCAGTCCACCGACTGGAACGCCACCCGCTCCCTGGACATGCCGCTGGTCGTCCGCTCCCGCAACTTCAAATGCAGCGACTGCGACAAAACCTACTACAAAAGCAGTCATCTCAAGGCGCACGTCCGCACCCATACCGGGGAGAAACCGTACGTCTGCGTGCATGCGGAGTGTGATAAGCGGTTCGCCCGGTCGGATGAGTTGTCCCGGCACCGGCGGACCCACACCAATGAGAGGAATTTCGCCTGTCAGCATTGTCTGAAACGGTTTATGCGTAGTGATCATCTGCGTAAACATATGAAACGCCATACCCGAATGCTGCCGGCCGCGGCGTCGAGTATGCGACAGATTCTCAGTAAGCCTACGGGTCAGCCGCTGACCGCCACACTGGGACTACCCATCGCGACCTTTCCGGCGATTCAGTCACGGTAGATTTTTTGGGGTTTGTTGTCCCGGTTATTGTTTTTTGTACCATTTTTTCCGGGGATAGGTGACTGTTTAGCTTTGTACAGAATATCCATTTTTTTGCTTTCTCATTTCCTGCATTACATTAATAATGCTTTGTGTGTGACTTCTCGTGTTGTCAGGGAAGCTTTCGCACCAATTTTGCACACTATGTGAGCAAAGAGTTCGTACAATGTTGTTCTTGTTTTTGATTATATTGATTTAGAAGTAGACGAACCCGGTTCAACGGGATCATTGTGGGTAGACAATAAAGATAAGATACATACAAGTCGGTTTCTTTTTCGAATGGTTTGGATACCCGGAGCGGAAACTACCTTTACGTAGATATGAGGAATTTAAGTTCAGATAGTTCTGTTATTTCTAAACGCTCGTCGAAGCGCAAAATCAAAATGCACATATCTTTATTCTTCTTCTTTATGTACAATGTAAGCAAAAAAAAACAAAATGGGATATTGCTATATGTTACTTCCAACTACATTATCACTCAGGGAAATCTGGAAAATTGAATCAAAAAATCTACTATCAAATGCAGTACACCCAATGCCACTGATACAGCGCATAATTTAAAGAACAAGAGTTATTTTATCAGAATAACGAGTAAACGACTGCAAGAGGCGCAGACTATGAAGTTTCAAATTTTCTTGAGTTTACTGCTGCTCGAACTGCGCTTGCGGAAGAGCATAACTTTCCGCAGATTCAGTTTGTGTTTCCTCTCGGTGACCTCGGGTTGCATGGGGCTGTCGCACTCGCTGTCCGAATGGTGAATTTTAACCTTTGGAATGACCATGGGAGATCGGGGACGCGTGCCTTCGCTGTGGCTGTGTGAGCGCTGCTCGCTTCCGGTGTAGCACGCGAATGGTACACTACAAAGGTGAACACTGCATTACACTTGCTCCGGTAGTTCGCATGTGGAACAAATGGTTAGTGAGATATTCGATCGCTCAGATAACAGGCCACGACTGGTGTACTGTTGTAAACAGGCTGCTATACTCTACGTATAAAAATTGTGATTGAACGTACTAAATCCTCGAATCGAAAGTATCAGCTGTGTAACACGGAAGCACTAATGTACGTATACTATACGAAACCGTTAAATTTGATATGTCTCCCCTTTGTTCCGAACGTTTTCGCTTCGTACTTCGAACTGGGATGTACCGTACTTCACGTTATAGCTTTCAAATGTCAACGTATTTCGACCTGGGTACATACTTGTTAACGAGGCCGTGAAGACTAGGTGAGGAAGCATACCGCAGTTGATCGGCGATATTCGCCGGGTTCAGCGATGCCGAACGCCGATCCTTCGGACTCTCGGCCCGTGGCCCGAACGCCCGGGCTAATGTCCGTCGGATCCAGCTGGACTTGTAGCGAGCAGTTCCGGCTGCCGCGAGCTGCTCCAGCTGTACGGATCCGCGACTCTGCAGGTTAGGCTCACTGGCGGCCCGCTGTGTCCGGCGGACTATGAGCTGCCGGTTGTTCTCACGCACCGGGGAAACCAGACGTCGGGTGCCCTGTGGGGTACGGGGATTCGGGCCGTTAGCGGTGTGGGGGTGGGGGGAACGCGGCGCACGGTCAACGTGGGCTACGCCGTGGCTGGAGGCGATCGGATGCAGGAGACAGCTGGTGTGCGGGAAACGGTCAATGATATCAGCGGCCGAGTGGCGACCGCAGAGGCGTGCCCATTCCGAGGCGCATAAACACCGGCCACCGTCCCGTAACGCTGGGCATGCTCCTGTTATGCATATAGCGATACGTTGTGGTATATGCCATTACACGTAAATTACATCCTTTATCATATGAAACATTTCTTCTAACAGACTGAAGACTAGAAAAAACAGACCGAATCAGACGTAACTTACCGGCAAACAGTAAAATTTTGGCGCAGTTTGTACGGCCTTGAATGGCGGCTTTCATTAGTGGTGTTAGACCTATACACAAGTAATTCCATGATATACAAGAACATTTTTACTGCCCAGGTGTAAAACTTTGATATGAATCTTTTTGTTAGTGCGCACGAGCCACAAAGCAACAGTTTTGCCACCGATAGTCGCGTTCGAAAAAGATGCCAATTGTTAGAGAAATTAAGAATTATAAGACGAGCATGCAGCCCCCAGATTGATGTACGCCAGGTTTTTTTTTCATTTGAAACGATCTTCTAGTTTTTTGACCTTCGCTTCGTTGCACGATAAAACTGCTCTCTGACATCTATAGGGAAAAAACTTCACTGTAGGTCTCAACAGATCACGTGCAACAAGAGTTACACAAGATGCGAAAGACCGGTGGACAGTACTCTTGACTCAAAACTGCAGTTTTGAGGTATCATATTCATATATACATGTACCGTACAGAAGTCTGCAACTCAAAGCGCAAGGAAAGGCTGTTCTTATTTCGAAAACCCTGCAGCACAACATTCTATTTCAGTCTGTGACCTTTCGCGGCGGATGTCCGGTTAAAGCCCTGGCGGCTTGCGTGCAGCGTGAGGAGGGATTAAATGCATAAAGAGCTGTATGTAGTCGATTGCGTGACAGTTTTATCGGTTTTCACTGCAGTTTCATTCGCTCTCTGATGTCATGCATGCAAATCCATTTGACTACCGATCATGCTACCGGAATTAACAAAAATGTGGGAACCTCTCGTTAAACAATGCATAATGCTGAAAAGCACGAACACGAGGGGAAAAGGGGGTTTAGAACGAGTTGTGCGTGACCCTGCTTGGCATATCTTATGGCTTACACAACAAACTGAAGGCAGATGCACATTTCGCGACGAACCACACTGCTCATTCGGATGCTGGTTCGCCGCGTAAAACACACCGCATTCCATGGCGATATGCCGTTTTAGATGGAGGACTGAAGGGCCTCTCGTAATTGTCGCTTTTTTCTGATAAAACTAATTTTATCGCGGCATTTTTCGTCCACGATTATAAAGGAACTCATGCCTGCTGATGAACTGTACAGAGAACACCAGACTGAATGTATAGTAGTCAGAACTTACCGCTATGGTTGCGGATGTCAATCTGCACATCCCGGAAGAATGCCAGCAGATTACTGAGCACGTCCGCGTGACCTTTAACACAAGAATCTTTTTAGGCGGCCATGCAGTTATCCGATCTGCTTCAGTACTTTACCGTCAAGTTAGTAGCTGTTTCGACTTACACAGCTCACAAGTTTACAGTTTAGTTCGGCCTGTTCGTGTCCATGAATATTTAAACCCAATGATGCATATAATCTTATGCAGTTTGGACAACGTCACTGATGGATTTTGAACTGCTTTCGACTGGTAATTTACCCGTAAATGAGCCATAAAATGAGTTTTACTAAGAACTTGACACATCACGTTAGCATCTATCATGGTCGCCAGGGGATTGTTTCTTTTAAAAAATTACATGATGCCACTTTGCTTTGAAGCGAAAGCTAGAACAAACTGCAGCTGTAGCTAATCAACTTGAGCATTCTTGTGATTGTTTGAATACCTTAACAAACGAAGCTGCCTCTTATACAAAGAAAGTTTCGTCTAGTATCACAATTTTTATAATTCTTGTTTATGTGCGTTCTTGACACAGCTAGGCTACAGTATACGATCTAGCTAAGTTTAACTTTCTCAAACGTTTATAATATTATCTTATAAAAAAAAGGAAATTAACCGCAAATAAGGCAAAACAATACACTTCGAAAGTCTATTCTTACCTGCTTCGGCGGCCAAGTGCAGTGGAGTATTCCCTTCATTGTCTATAAACAGCATTGTCTCCATCAATTGCCGCAGTTACATCAGCTTCAGTCATATAGTAACGCTCTTGTTATGGTCAGATTAATCTGCTTAATCCCCTTCGATCGATCGGCACGCATAAATGAGCTGCTATTTTAGAACACCTCGGCAGTGAAATGATTGCCAGAGCTGGAAGGGAGCTAGTTCCGGTGGGATCGGGATAGAATGACGCAGATACTGTTTATATACGCGTCGATCTAATCACCTGTATACATCGCTCCTTAATTCCTGTGTAGGTGCAAAAACAGGCGCCACGCTCTTCTTAAACTAAGTTTGTGATCAGTCCGCTATAATTTGGGCACAAATGTGTCAGTGATGGCCTAAATAATAACGATCACCTTGTACATGTAAATAGACGCTTCATTAGCATCTGGGGAGCATTGTACGTTAAGACGGTCATCGCACACGGTAAGTATGAGTGATAACTCGCATCCGGCCGATCCGCACACCAGACAGAAGCCAAACGAAGAGATCCAGGAAACCCAGTTCGCGCCTCTTAAACCAGTCGACTGTTTAACGACCACAGGGGAAAAGTGTGTCATAACTCAGTTCTTTACTGAGCTTGCAAGGAATAAGGCATCTGTTGGGTTAGAAATATGGCTTGACGCTGTGCTCACTACCTCGATATCCTCGCTGCCGATCTGTATTGATGCGGAGTACATAAATGTCACTTGTAATTAATTCCGCCGACGCACAGCCTTTTATCTGTTGCACGTACTATACTTCCGCCGGAGGGCATATATGCAGTAATTCTGTCGCAAAACTGAGATATTACGCGAGTTATTTTAATCAAATTGGATATGCTTCAGGTCTCCTTTTCCCTACATGCTAATTGCAGTCACTGCAGTATTTATACTGCGTGATTGCGTCAACCTTGAGGTATAGTGCATTGTGCATAGCTGCATGATGAACTGTAAAGAGAACACTATGAACAACTAAAGGATGGTTACAAAGCCGAACAACAATTATCAAATAACTCTCAACGCAGCATCAAACAACACCACAGTGGTTCTGCAGGAGATTGCCCGTTGTGACGTCACTGCGGGTCCAAGTATTTCACAATGCGAAGGGTTTCGATCGACATTTCCAGTGAGAATCAAAAAAGGTTAAGTTCATGCAGTTTTTAAACCGGCCACTCCCACAGCTACGTCACAGCGAGTACCGCCCACGGATCAGATAAATACTTAGTAGTGAGTGGGTTGGAAGATGCTCGTCAGCCTGGGACAAGTCAAAACAGTCCCGAGAGGCTATATAGCTTCAGAAACCACGACCGCCGAGGCCACTCGAAAGAACGTAATAGCTCGATCGCGGTAAAGCGAATGATTAGTGTACCCGTATTCGAAACGACCATAACCGATTCTTAAATTGTAAACTGAGAATTGAGACCGTGCTTGCTTAAGCCCGAAGCGGAGGTCCGGACACTAGATTTGTACGTTCTACAGACGTAAAATTGTAGATATAGATACTGTACATGCATATAAGCCTTGACAACGTTCCGTGTACGCATGCCTCGTCCTCGTAATTTAATAACTTTTTTCCAGATAAATGAATATGACATGTGGCTGACAGTGCTTCAGGCGGCCACAAGTGTGGGCTACTCTTACGGGAAACTTTCTCTGCTGCGGAGACGGTTAGACGGGAAATGATGGGAATGAGTTTTGTCAAGCTAAGGGACGATTCCACAGTTATATCTCCAAGACCTTGAATCCACAAATTTCCAGCCGGACGGTCGCAATGTATCTATTTCGTACAGTCATAAGTTGTGTCAAGCCTTGATCGAAATCAATCATGTCTTTCACGGTTTCTTCCCAGGCTACTGGTTCATTACCGTATTGTGGTAAAACTGGCAGAGAGCGATGTACGAACATGCATGTATAAAACTTGTTGCTTGTACATACTGCTGTAATATCGTCTTTCACACGTGGAGCACATGAAGCTCTAGCAATTGTCCATTGTACTCGTACATTGATCAGTTAGCTTAACTTTGCGATTCGTAACAGGCAATTTTCCTTACTTATGAGCTTGCACTACACATATGATCAACAAGAAAAGGAAACCAAATCTTAGATATTGAATGCGATTTGAAGATGTCGTACTAATTTCGATCTGCTAAACTGGCATGACAACGTTGCTATTTTTGGATCTTCATTGTTGTTATTTCTGAATCGTTCTGGTAGCTGTAACTGAAGTGCCGCCAATTGTGTTTTATGTTAAAGGTTGCAGTAAAAATAACCGCAAGCTCACTGACGCGTGCCTGATCGTTACAAATTACTCGCATTAGGTGCGTCACATATATAATTCAGATGTTCAGATATCAAGCACGAAACGTGTCAAAAGGTATAAGGCACTTGCCAGGGGCATTGACGTCCAGGATCGGTCCCATTCCCACCAAAATATCCAGGATGCCTAGATAGCCTTGAGCGCTGGCATACGCGAGTCCAGTCTGCGATCAAACATAACTATCAGCAAACTTATATCATCGTCCTTTTCGTTAGACTAATTGAATGACGGCCGCAATCTGTATCAGTTGTTAGATCATGCACTTATTCACCGTGTCCACAACGGGCGAACACGAAAGGTGTAGCTTCAAAGGTCATGTATAATCTTGCGGTATTAGAAGTGTTACTGGGCATTCTACGCGCCACTTTTTTAACTTTTTTGCTGTACTAGTCATTTATGACACGTTTGGTTTATATGTTCGAATGGACTGCTACGATTAACGATCGTTCGACGGTGAAAGATGCGGTGTGTTAGTACGTGAGCATCAGTGAATATTTACACTGCAGAGCTCTTCGACGACCGGAAATGCAAGGTGTCGCAGTCGGTTTCCGCGGCAGATTCCGGAATAATAACCTTGCTGTCGATACAACGTACTTCTGCTAAGTCTAAAATTTGCTTCGTTGCGGTCGTTACTAAATGTACGGAGTTCATAGTAAATGTTGCAAACTCACTGCGATATGGTTGTCCACCTTATTATTAGTTCTCCCTCGCCTGATTAAATCTGTATCCTAAATCTGACTTAAAAGTGCACGACACGCGGTAGCCAGCAGTCCTAACATGAGCGGCTTATTTGTCCACTGGGAAGCCGGGTGTGCGTGTGGGATAATCATTAGCTATAGCGCAGCAACCGGAAGCCGTCAA
>JAQGAU010005480.1:0-10240 GCA_034698045.1 Paramacrobiotus richtersi
GTTTTAACAGAAGTGAGCTCCCGAGAAAATTTCAGTATTATTGTACAGTTTGCCTAGCACAAGAATTCTGCAAATTTGTAATATCAGTTCGTCGAATGATTATTCGTCATTTCTTACGCAAAATTGTTGTTCTCTTGAATACATTGTGGTCATAAGCCTATAGCTATGCAGTTTCCATTCTCTTGTTCCTTTGCTTCAACCTTCGAGCACCTGCAGTTCGTATTTTGCCTATAATCGCACTTCCCAGAGTGCTGTACACATACGTTAACAGTCGACAGCTTCCTTAACATTGCGTTCCTTGTTGTTTTAGATGCGTTCTTCGCGATAACGGCCAAGGACCGACTGGGGATCTCCAGGAACTGGTTACCCGTTTAGGCTCCAATATGAAATTATCGTACGGAATCCGGCGTGATAAGTCAGTGATTGTGTGTATGGAGTTCCGCATTGAGAAGAGTGAACGCTCCGTGAAGAAGAAACCGGAGTGGTTGCCGGTGCTGCAACGAGGAATCATGCCGGATATCGCCGTCGTCGGCTCCGACGGACGCAAGGTGGCCTTCCACCGCTATCATCTGGCGTCCATTTCCCTGCGTTTCGCGGCTGATTTGGATATCGGAACTGAGCTGGACGAGTACAAACTGGAAGATGTTGATGGTAATGATGAGGATTTTGCGAGGAATTCAGCAAACAAGTGCCTAAGCCTGCTTTGCTTGTAGGTGATACGTTGGAACTGTTGGCCGAACTAACGTACAACGGAACGAAGGTGGCTATTGATCACGGTCGGCTCATCCCCCTGTGGAATACAGCGGATAAGTACGGGATCGATGACTTGAAACAGCACTGTGAAAACGAGATTTTGTTGGCGGTCAATGGGGATAATGCCTTTACTTACCTGGAGTTCGCCCATAAGCATTCCTTGTTCGAGATCGAAAGTGCAGCTGCAGCTGAGGTGCTGAAACGCAATTCCCGTCGTCAGCGCTAAGAGCGCGGGAGATTGTAAGCTGGCTTGATGTTCTTGGTTAGTGTTTGGTCTGTGCGCGTTACTTTTTGCACGTAGCCAGTTTCATGTTATGTTAAGGGTCGGAAGATTCTTTCGCTGAAAGTTGCCGGTGTGCTCAAGTTCAGAATTATAGAGATTTTCGGGCATATGTTGGGTTTTCAATCCTTTGGGTAAAGGTGGTTCATGTCAGCTGTTTTCTGCAAAACTGGTGAAATTTACTTTCTCATTTGACATGTTCTGATCATTGTGAATGACAGTCATTAAAGTCAGGTTGCTTGCGGATCGCGCTAAGGTTATCTGAAGAAGTTAAAGGTGTTACAAACAGTAGAAACATATGCCAAAAACTCCACAGAAAGCACGATACCTAAAAATGATACAGCTGATCGTCGATTGTCTAACGTGGCCGACAAGGGGTGCAGTTAGAACAACAGCCCAGTTACAGCTCAGTACACTGAACCGTAATTACGCCCGCGAGACGTCTACGTGCATGTGTGTTAGTCATCCGACCATCCATGCAGTCAGTGCAATCGATGTTGCTATGATGACATCGTAGGAAGTTTCGTCCGTTTGAATTTCTTTGCTCATACCTTTCGGAAGTAAAGTTCTTACCGAATCTTACAGGTGTTTTAACTTGAGAAAGTGTAACTATGGCGTGCCCCAGTACTCGGTACCTATCGCTTCAGAAACTCTATTTATCGGAGCATTATGGATTCGCAAACAGCGTTGACGTGCTAGACGATCAAGGACGGAATAGTGACTTCAGCATGGAATAGTGACTGGCGCAGCGGAGAACGGGCTTCTGGTCGACTTTTTCTGCAAAGGACAATCGCCTCGTATCGTGGAATATGGCCAGCTGTTTAACTCCTGGATGCTTGACGCTTGCATCGGTAGCGCTGACACGGTCCAGGTACTCGTGCGAATCAGCAACGATCTGCCTTTCACCTGGGTTCCTGCCAGGCTGATTGATCCCGTTCTCAATCTGCTGGCGTCCCGACTGGTCGAAGTGGGGCTTGAGCTGGACGGTCATGTGACGAAGGACATTGTGCATACGTTCCAAATCCGGAGAGTGAGGGACAACGGAGAGATTGGGAGGAAAAGTGACTTTGGGATTGGATGGTGTCCGGTCCCCGAGTATGCTGCAGCGTTCTCGGAATCCTTGATGCTGTGGAAGATGTGTAGCCTGGTGTTGTGCAAAACAAACAGTGTCTTCCTGATGCGCACTCGGGACGGGAATGCCGAGTACCTTACCCCCTTGCTACCAAGTTCAGCCCCCGATCTGGTACGTATTTAGTGGCATGTGCAGTGGAATTTCAGAGATTGCCTACAACGAACAGTATAGTTTCAAACAATACGTACGGTTTTTTATATTTTTAACATCATTCGCGACAGACGGCAGAGCATCTAGAAGTTTTTTTGTGTAATGTTCTTATTGCGTTGTGTGGTTGCAGTGTTCCTGCTTTGCAGAAACGTTGTCTGGATTACACGGCGCGACACATAGCGCATTATCGGAAGGAAGGGTTAATGTGGACTGGCAGGTTTTTCACCCAGGCGCCTGTGACGGTCTTGCCGGACGACGAATCAACACCCGTGCAGCTGCCGTGCTTTTCATCCCTACCCGCACACCTGCTTGTGGAGACCTTCGGGTTTCTAGAATCTGGTGACCGCATCCTACAGCGCCGCGTATCCACCCGGTGGGACGAGGTATTAAAAAAGGCTGTCTTTAAGGATGTTTGGGTGTGCCTCAAGCGTCTCTGCGATTTCCCCTTCCGATGGTTCGCGTGGGATACCCTGCACGCTGTAGCATTGGCTATGACTAAGCTCGTCACAAAATGGACCCGCTGGATGATTATTACGACAAATGCCGACAGCTGTGCGCAGGCACAGCAGAACGTGGCGAAATCGCTGCGAATAACAGCGTATGTGACTCGATATGTCGACGTTCCGTGTGCAGGAAAGCTGAATGTGGTCATCGCAAAGCATATGTTCCCGGGGTATAGTCGCATTCCACTGCAAGACGGCGTGAAAGAGGTCGCAGATCTGTGCAGGAACTTGGCGCCCGTCTGCGATTCGCTGGTGTGGAAAGATTGCGTATTTCGCAGCCAGTATGCTGGGCACTCCCTTCTTCCACTTCGGACAGGATCGATTAGACTTGGTTCACCCAATCTGCAGGCCGAGATATGGGAGATGTTGGATAGAAGTGCTCCCGAACCGGATATGGATGAGATCTCACTGTGGCTGTCCGAGGGGAACTACAACCGTTCTGTGCAACGTGTGAGTGCTGCTAGTAGTAGAGGCATTAGTTTCACGGTGCAAAACGAACCGGTTTTGGTTGTCAGTCGCGTCCGTCCGTTTCTGGGCGGATTTTGCCCGACCGATGGCAGAATATCTGTACTATAGTTCATCACGAATCCACGACTGGATGATGCTATCGGGATCAAATACAGTAGCCCCTAAAGAAACCGAAGACACGACGGCGGTGCGTGTCTCGTGTGGAGAATTGTCCCAACTTCGCAATATAACTTAGTAAATCTGTGCAAGTATTTGGTAAAGTGAACTACTATCTAGGAATACGGTTTCGGTTCTATGTCACTCTACTGCGAATAGTTCGCATTACGAGGCTCCTCTACGGCATATTAACAACTGCGAAACCAGGCGCACATGCACGTTGCCATAATCCATGTAGTCCTCATTCGTGAAAACGTTGCAGTTGTTAAAGGAGTTCCAGATGCCCAATCGACGACTGTCTGCGCAGTCTACGCTGTACCGAGCCGAGGAGCTGGGAAATAAGCGATTTGTGAACTGGATGTTCGCCGCCTGTCCCGGCTGACGCTGTGGACACTGTCTGCCAACATGCCAAATGCTAGCAGCGGCATTAAGCGTCCGTTGGAGAAATCCAGTTAGGACGAATTAGTCCAACCCTGAGGATGTCTTATGTGGAAGAAGAAGATGGACGTTATATCAAAATTATCTTTAGTTTTGCAACAACCGTGATTAATCAGTCATTGCAAGCGGAATTTTTGCTTGAAGTGTTTTGCGCGAAGAGATACTCTGTGCGCAGCCATGTAAATCATGAAAATATGAAAGGTTCCTTATTACTCGGAGCAAGTGACTACTGACACGCTTATATATTTATTTTTTTCTTGAACCTTTTCGCATCCACGGTCTGACAGTCTGGCACGTGTACTTCCTGTAGTTTTACGCTACTTCTGTGGCCATCTTGCCAGTATGTACGTCAGTGTTGAACAAAACTGAATGCAGAAATACTTGATACTCGTTTCCTGAGACCCGCTGGCATGCTGAGACGCTACTTTATCCAGAAGCTGTAGACAGACTGATTGCGACAGACTTCCAATGAAAGTTAAAAGAATTCCTGTAGCGCTTGTGAAGCTCTTCACCAGCTAGCTAAAACTAGCTGTAGTTCAAATCTCCAGCATATAAGCCGAAAACACACATGGTTGTTGCCACTTTTAGATGTAACCGGTTGTAAAAAATGTTCCGTTTCGCACCGACTTCACCTTCCGTTGGCAAGCATTGTAGTCCAACAAGCAGTATCGAATCAGTCAGGTATCAGAATCGTTAGCTAACAAGATCGATAAACGTATACGGATATGCCTTTACGCTCGTTACCCGTTATACGACACAATGTAGTAAAGGTATCTATTTGGGAGAATTGCTGGTCAACGAGCACGTGCAGCGGATATTCGGAAGAGCCATCCATGTACTGCTTTCTGATTCGCCCACATTATTCAGCCGTGGAACTCGCGGCTATGTCGACCACGGCTCAGTCGTTAGTCTCGTTACCCTCTCTAAGGTGAAATCGGTCCTACAGTACGTATATGTTTTGGTCGTCGTTTGTATTGTTTCCGCAGAGATTTCCTTGTCCCCGCAGTTTCGCAGCTGCCTGGTGTTATCAGATTTACGTAAACGGTAACTGCGGAATGCGCTAGTTCTTCACCAGAATTTTTGTGTTGTGCTGGATTTTTGTGGTGTACAGTTATGGTCTGTGCTACGTGAAGTACGTATAATTTCACACAACATTTCGTCGGAACAGCTTGCCCTAACCACAAACGTAGATAAAAAGTGCTCGGATACTTAGTGTGGATGGAAATCCACGTCATGTTTGTTTATGAACCCTCGGTGCTTTCTTATTTCGCCATCCATTCTGTCATGCGCAATCAACCGCGAATCGTACCAAATATCGTCAGTATCCCATGCGCATCGCTTTACCAAAACAGGCATACCAGTGTAATTTCAAACAGTTTATCTGGGCAAACATTTCTACCGATATAAAGCACTACGCAGTGACTACTGATGATCATGCTACTCAATCAGAATATATGATAATCCATGCAAGAACGGAACTGAAGAAATTCCTAAGACAAAAAAGGTCACGAGAACTACATAGAGGCAGGAGCCTGAAATATGGAAACAAATTGACAGCTTCTATAAGTAATCAGTGATACCATTGACCACTGAAACAGGCTAAAGTAATCCGAAACAACTGATTTCAAGTCTACAATTGACAATAAAACATCACCGTTATATAGCCGCTTAATAACTGCTAAAATTAAATTCCGGGTAATTACGACATCAACCGGCAAGGAAACGGGTGGAAAAAAAGAGAAAGGGGGTAAAACAGGATAAGCCACACTCCGCTAGATATGGCACGCTTTATACCAAAATCTTTTTTGCTACACAGCGCATGATTTTGCTACATTCGCTCTGTGTAAATCTTCCCAGTGGTGAAGCTACAATCCTACGGACCGCTGTAGGCAGATATGAATCATATGATTGCTGTACTTATTCTTTATGTCTTCTCCCGGTTCTGCAGACGCTACGGTATAAACTGCAGCAGTTTAACTGCTATGACTGTTACAACTTACAATGATTCTATAGCCATGAATCTGTCTTTGTGCCTTTTTCTGTACCTGCCGCTACAGTGCTACGCTACGCTTAAAACTGCTATGAATGCTACCGTGATTCCATTGCTATATATCTATCTTTGCGCATTTTTCAGAACCTGCCGCTACCTGGTGAAGACATTCGCGAAGCAAAAAGGAAATTTCTGATAGTTAGTGTTACTATTTAAGACTGCCGCCTGTAGTCTTCGTAGTTTTAGTATTGGACAAAGTATAACATTTTGTAAGGTTTCGGGTTGTTTTTATTTTTGTTTTGTATGATTTTTGTGTAGTGCTGTTTGTAGTTGTACACTCTTCGTACAGTGGCCTGTGGCTTAATTAGTTTTAACTTGTAGGCTCGTCTAATTTTATACCAGTATCGGACTAGTGCATCATTCTAGGGAGCGTACAACCATTTTCTCAAGAGGCTGATATTGTCGGAAACTTATCGAATTTGTTTCTCTGGATATTTAGTACGTGTTTCTTTTGCCTTGAGCCATTTCTGCATGGCTTCCTCACAGGTACATTTTTTTTATCCCACAGTTTTTGGTTTTTCCATGTGCCGATTTGTGTGTGGAGTTTCCTCTGATTTAACTTAGTACATAGTCATACTGGTTTTGCAAATGTGCAAATATGGTATGTACTTACGAAGTTGCGCAGCGTTAATTCTGTAGCTGTCTGTTGTAGTACTGTTTTACTGGTGAATTTAGTTCCCTTTATTTCAAGTAAAGCAACCCAAAATCGAGCATTGTTCACAGAATCATAAGTACCTGGCGGTGAGCACACGCTCAGAAAACGGCGGACCATCATAAGAGAAAAACACTGGAAAACCACAATCCGAGGCGCACACGATTCAGTACGCACGATTAAAAAGCAGAAACATCCCATTTTCCACCATGAACAGAATGATAAGAAACAGTAGGTAGACAAGGAGCAGATTAATCTCTCACGCAAACTTCAAGATCACATTATTTACATACATCAGAGATCAAGGACAAAATCTTCAAAGTGTTTGAACTGTATAAAGTGATGCAGCATATGCAAGGTGAGCTTTGTTAAGAATCCAGCATCGACACCAGTCAGACGAGTATTCCCGAAGGGGGCAAAGGTTATTCCACGGTGGCGCACACCGTCGCGGGGATCCAAGGTCTGGGTGATGTTGAGGATCTGCAAAGGATAGCGCATAGCTTGACAGCAGTTTATTATCACAACACAAATGATTCTCTGCAGTACAGAGAGAATACGCTGTGCTGCGCCATCATAGAAAACCCTAAAACATTGTACATGTCTGAAAAGCAAAATCACCGGAAGCTTGTACTGTTCGCACGAACGGCGCTGCAGCCGACACCAACGTTTCGAGAATCAGTCATCGGCAACACATTTCGGAAAGGGGGGTCTGTCTGTCTGTCGTTTCAGAATAGACAAATTGTATAATTTTATCCGACATAGTCTGCGTATCTACCATAATCTCAATGATTAAAGACAAGCTGTGCAAAGCCCCGTGCCTGTGTCACTATGCAACCGTGCTTGTAGAGCTGGAAACGCCGTACCTGCGCAATTTGCTTGGCCAACGTCGTTCTAGGAAACGCAGCACCGCTGCTAATCCGTTCCGCCAGACGCTCCATGTCTTTAGCGTGCAGATCGCCAAGGCCGTTATTAAGGATAGCCCAGAAATGCTTGACCGTCAGTTGGCGTGGCAGGCGTACGTTGGATAAGCGCAATGTCAGATATTCATCGAAAAACAGATAATCATCGGCGGATTGGATAAGCGGCACCGTGATCTGGACTTTCCTCAAGACAATCTGTTGGCAAACTCCTGTCAGCGATACAAAAAGCTCAGCCAAAACGTTGACACCGTTGGTCGACGCATGTCCAAGACAGTCCCACTCGCCGGTCAACAACACTGTTTTGACAGTCGGCAGACCCTTTCCGGCCATGATACGCCCGAGTAGGTGGACAGTGCGATCCAGCAGCTCATCACGGTAATCCGCAGCCCTGGCGCCACACAGGGTCAACGTCTGGGTTTCGGGTGTCCAGCAATTGTACAGGCACGAGGCGAAGCGGTACAGGTTGCTGCGAGAGTCAGGGCCCCAGCACGGTAGGGAAACGATCAGGATCCGACGGATACGGGCCGACATCAGGATCACGTCCCACGTTCGGCAAACGGGACGGAGCATGCTCTGCTGCACGGTTGTCAGACATAGAAAGATCTGTGGAAAGATGCTCGGGTCGCGATATAGAGACTGGATGTCACCGTCAGAACAGACCACCCCTGGAGAATGGAAGCGCACGCCATCCAAAATACCGGCGCCACTGATCAGCGCAGAAAGCAGCATTCGAAACTAAATAAGAAGCGGACAAACATAAACAAAACATGACTTTAATATCATTTGCAAAAACTATGCAAATCACGACCGATAGACTAAGTAAAAGCGGTACATCTGAATTCTGAAACTGCGTCTGGCCGCTGGCGCAACAAAAAGTATTCAGCACTTACAAGCGACGGCCGACTCTCCTTCATCTTGCCGTAGCGCTGCGTAAGGAGACGCCCACAGAAACCGACACCAGAATCCGATAATTCCAGAATGGTAAGGACCCTGTTGAATTCAAGGCTCGGGTTACTGTGCACGTGGGTGGCCATCGTCGAGTATGAGTGACGTCGGCAGTAGTCGTTGAATGCCACGATCAGCTGATCATCTGACACCGGGGAACCACCGAGCTCACTGGGCACCACTACCGCCTTTCTCCAGAAATGTCCTTTCGCAACCAACAGAGCAGCCAGGGGCCCTTCGGGGAATCTTTGACGAATCCGCTGCTCCACCACGACCCCCTGGAGCTGACGATCTGGCACAGTGACGCTGACCAGACCAAATCCGTTCAGAAGCTGTCCAGAATACCACTTCCACGAGTCCTCCGGCTTCACACGCAGAAGAACTTCCACTGGTTGTTCCTGATCGCCAGTCCGCCTGACTCTACTCAAGTAATTGGGGTAATCACGAAAATAGGCATCGCCGAAAGGAACCAGTCGGGAACCCGACTGCTCAGTTCCCCTAAAGTGCACAATTAAACCATCATCCACAACATCGATCACGCGGCCATTGTGCAGCAGTCCATCGTCTCCACGCGCATCCACGCTGTTCCAAGTGACTTCCACGCTGGAAAATGACATTCTAACACAACTACGACGTGTCGGAATTCATTCGAAAAGGATAAAGTTGAGTCTCAATGTGCAGGTTGTATAAATTGCGAAAAATTCCCAATGAGAAGCAAACTCATATTTCGGCCATATGTACACAAATGCGGAAATGCCGAGTGTTGGCGTGAAAGCTGCAATCGGGCGACGCGTAGCGCGTTCAGTGCATACTCCGAGAACTGAGCTAACTCCATGCGGCTACAGACGCACGTCCGCAACCGCCGTCGACGGCAGTAATTATTTACTTCACGCGCACACGAGAAGGCTGCAGCTCGTTACGCCGTTATGCGGGACAATGACAAATCGTTTTATTTCTGGCCGTGTAACGGTGTTTTTCAGTTGTTTTTTTCCAGGATTTTATTTTTTTTGGCAAATAATCGGTTGTTTTTGGGAGTTTTTACAGCTGCTGAAAACGTGCGAATTAGTTTTTCTTTTATGGTTTCAGACTATCAGTACTCATGTGGGATGTTTTGAATGTTTTGTCATAAAACGCCATTAGTTTTTTATTCGCGATGTATTGGAGGCGTGCCTCATGGAACACGCTGGTGAAGGCGAGGCCGTGTGTAGATCGGCAGAATCCGCTCTATCGATGATGTGACCACGATATAGTTCAACTATATCTTGATGTAGCCTCTGCCAAGGTAGATGGTCATCTGCCTTGCCTCTGCTTTACTGGAACGAACAATTCCTGGTAGCAGAAATTCGCGTAAAACCCTATGAGCACACCGTTTGACTACACATCAAGTCTGATTCTGACTACGGATATCGGACCAGAACTGCATGCCGTATGCCAAACTGACAACAGGAATCGGACAAATGACAGCGAGCAACGCCGGCCGCGACATACGTTCAATCGCATTTACTTGCATATTCCGTCGTTAATTGACAATGTGCTAATGTAATCATGAAGAGATACCAGTGAAACAGGCTCCAGTAATCCGAAACAACTGACTACAAATCTACACTTGGCAACAAACACATCACCGCTACACAGCCACTTCATACTGCTAAAACCAATCCCGGTTATTTACAACACCAACCGGTCAGCAAACGGGTTAAGACAAGAGAAAGAGTGATAAAACAGTTAAAAACAGGATAATCAAGCCGCACTCCGTCGAAAACAAGTAAAAAAAAGCGTCACGGGCGAGATCA
>JAQGAU010005481.1:0-10240 GCA_034698045.1 Paramacrobiotus richtersi
TCCGTTGCTCACTGTCTTGCTTATTCGTACAGGAAATTTCCGCTTAGTCCATAATTAGACACTGTTTTTATCTTGGCTCAGTTACTGTTCATAAAGACTGCTAATCTCCTGGCCGTTGGTATGACTGTTATGAAAGCGCATCCACTCGGCGGACACATGGAGGAACGCGATCATCTAACGTGTACAGCATCCATCAAACATTATTCACGTATTCTCAAGAATAGGAAATCAAACCCGAGAGCCTAATAACTGTAATAACATCTGCAGTTGGTTATAGGTATGAAAACTGCTAGTAATGGAACATTCGTCTCGTCTAACATGTCACGAGACACATGCAAATATCACCGCCATGTTTTCCGGTGTGAGCCTCAGTACATACTTAGAGAAAGAGATACATACCAGTCTTTGCTGTCCTTTGAACACGTAATTTCTTCCAGGTTCCCCACGTACTTCACTAAAAAATCAGCGGAACAAACTGAGAATAGTTAGTGAACCAAGTAAGCTTGGACCGTATTTCTCTTTACCAAACTCAAGCACGTTTCGAATACAGTAAAAAAAAGAATGCAAATGCATAGTTCTAGCATTTTGCGTGGCCTGACGTCAGCAGGACTGCAAGGTTGCGCGCTTCCACAATAGCACACTGTGTCCTGTTGTTAGCCTAATTCGTAATTCGCGGAAGAATTGCTGGGTGATTTTTCACAGCAGAAGACACTTATAAATGATGATGATCCACAGGCTTGGGGAGTCTTTTTTTTAATGGATGCACGCGTCGTTTTTGTATGTAATGCACGTACATTTATGTACTCTGCGTATCTGTCGAAATCCGTACCAAGACATTCTGGACGTTTGCCTTAATTTGCAAGATTCCGCGTAAACTTTAAGGCACTCAGTGTTTATGATTTAGTATATACATACAGAGCTGTATATATGCTGTCTAACTTGTCTAGGGATGAGACGGACGAATAAGCCGGTATCCATAATTTTTGTAATTTTAGGCAAAGCAAGTCAATCGAAAAAGTCAGTAGTCAAGGGTGACTGTATTGACCGAAATTTTGAGAAGTCGTTCGCGCAAAGCGCGGAATCCTTATTTAAATGCAGAAAGTAGTTCATATAACTCTCTATTTTGTATTTCAGTAATGCAATGTAAAGTTTTCGCGTTATTATGCGACAGGAAATAAGGCTGAGATTCTGTATATCGAACCATTGGGCTGATGTAAGCAAACCGTGAAAATTGGGAAACAGTCGCCGAAAAATTGAGTAGGAATGACTTCTTTAGAAACTGAAAGCGGCTTCAAATGAGCATATGCTAATCTGTACGATGTAGTTGCAGAACATACCCTCGCCTAATGCAAAAGAAAATTAACAGTCGTCACGCTGAACGTACTGTAGTCGTGCAGCCATGCTTTTCTAAACTTCTAGTTCCGATGCGAAGTGCTTAATCCGATCGCAAAGTATGCAAGTGTAGACCAAAGCCCATGGTTCGTTATAGCCTTTCATAATAAACCGGATGTACCATACAATATAAGCTGCAGAGTTCGCTGACCGGCAGTCATTAATTTCGCCAATTATGGCAGCGTTTACCGCAGACGCTTACTAGTTCCGTCGATTTATTTATTTATTTATTTATTATGCGTTTATTCTCGTTCACTATCCGCACAGCTCCATGTGCGGGGCCGCGTATGTCAGGTACAGCGGATTTTCTCCATCTCTTCGTATGGTTTGTTGAGATGTGCAAGCAGTAATAAAAAGGATGTATATGATAAGAATTTCCGACGAAGTCTATGTATGCATTTACAGTTTTACTCATTCTGTCAGATTCTACAGTTCAACTGTTTCCAGTACCAACGTTTTTTGTTCTCCCAACTAACAGAAATCTTGTTTTGGTTGGTATCTCGTTGATCATGGCCGTTGTTGTCTTTCGGAGCTCTTATCGCGGTACTGCATCGGTCACATTGCGATAGCGCGCTGCTCATCTTGACGTTGGAATATGAATAATAGTTGGTTTCTACGCTTGTTGAGCTCGGCAAGCATACAGTTCCGGATCCAAGCCAGAAAGTACTAAACATGCCGGGGATGTCCGCTTGCTGTGCAAAACAGCGTTGTACCATCTTAGAACAGCAATGTTGACTTCGACTTCATTGCCATTGAATTATGAATTTTTCGTTTTAATGAAATGCCTGTTCCGTATATATTTTGCACAACTTCTGTATTGTGATTGTCAAATGGCGGAACGTTGCAGCAGACAAATATGCGCACGGACACCGCAATCCGCGATCATCCGTCTGATTACGTTGTTCGTGTGCGATATGTGGGGCTGATGTAATTACTTATGATCATGGTCAGTGGTCGCATTAACATGGACGTTTGCATCGATAATTATTAAATCTGGCTGATGGTCGCAGTATACGGTAAGGACAAATCTACCTGTACAGAATTGGATCTGAAACTAATAGACGTTAAATAATTACGATACGTTAAGCCGTTAAAAAAAAATGTAGCTATATCCCCATTAACGTTCTCAGTTATCAAGTGGGCCGAAATCCAGCTGTGTGCTTTACCTACGCATCTTTTATCGCAAGAATTATTGTACATTGTGCACGTAATGCTTCTCTTAATTCTGTTCGCCGCGGATGTACGACAATAAACCGCAGGTATAACCGCCTTTGATGCACATTAAGATACGTAACATAAAGAATACAAGACTTCTTTATGTTTTAATCGTACATGCGCCGCTAACTAAGTGTTTTGTCGACTGGCTTTGCTTTGATTTTCCATTAAAATTTTGCTGTACATTCTGTGGTGTGCATCTCAAGAATCTGGCATATAGTTCTATCCATATGACAGTCTGACACTAAAAACTCGTAAAAAAGGGCACATAAGGGAGGGGAAATTAGTGTGCGCGCTTGCACTGGAAAGTGAGAATTTCAGAATTCCCCATTACTCAACTTTGGATCTGTATGCAAGAGATACAGTACAGCTTAATATATGTTTATAGAATAAGAAGTCTTAGCTGGTTTCCTGATTGATTATAGTACCGATTATCGCAATATGACCGGTATCAAAATGTCAGACGAGTAAAATTGATGACGAAGCATAACCTGAGTTAATACCGGGCAGCACAATAACACTGCTCGCTCGTTTATCGGGAAAATATTGGACATTCAGTGCCCGCAGGTACGAAAACAGCTATGGAATCTTTGTCTGTCATTGCACTAGACGCTACGTGGCACATTTTACCTGGCTGGTTTTATGCTGTTTAGCAAAGCACGATATATCTGTACCGGGTAAAGCAAACTTATCTTTCACAAGATTTTGTTCTGCCTTGTGTTCACTTATCAAATCTCCCAGCCAAATTTTCGCAGAGCCTGCTTAGATAGGCGATCATTTACTACTGTATTTGGACAGTACCAGTTTACAAAAAACTTGTGTATGTTAAGGAAGCCACTGTTTCTCCCATTTCAGTTGTTGACCAGTGCGGTAATCAAATGTCGCACAGGGGCAGCCTAGTGCGGAGTTTTCGCCCTGGTTTGTCCCTGCGCGGCCTTTGGTACGCAACGTAACTGAGTTCGCTTGTCAGTATTGCTAACACATATCATATTATTGATTGGATTCGCCCAATATGAGCATACGGATATATCAGTGTATGGACGTATGGACATACGGAAATTATGTTTTTAAAGGAGTATTAGCGTGGCGTGTTTACGTTGTGCGAAGCATGGGCCGGAGCAGAAAACGCGAATTTGATTACTTGTATTTAGAAAGCAGACAAATTTCATCAACTTACATTATCTTGATAGACTTTTCGAATGTCCCTTAGTATCGTACTTTCTAAAATTACGTGCAGCCTAGTTGCCTAAGGCTATTCGATATTTTTACTGAGCGACACTCCGTTGCATGGAATTTCCACTGACTATTAGCGCGTTCTGCCGTTGCGGTTTACCATAGTAAGATTGTGGATGCAGAAATGATATCTTTTCAGAAGAAATCAGTGTCCTCTCGGATAGTAAGCATGCAACTGAGATGTGAAAAGCTTTATTCTGATGTCTGCTTTACTCGTAGTACAGTACGCATAACATTAGAAAAACAATAGCCGCTAGTAGGTTTTAAATGGGTAGCATAAACTGTACAAGCCGCAACAATCCATAGTCTGCAGAAATTTTGATTTTTTTTTGGCGAGCTAGGCAGGGACAAAACAAAACTTTTATGCTGCCTTAGTCATCAGTTTAAAATATCAGCAGAAAATTTCGTTCGCTTTGATTAACTGTCCACTCACACCGATACAATGGTACTTTCTAAGTTGAGAATGATAAATTACACTCGAGTGCGAGGCAGCGATGGTGCGCAATCATCACCACATTAGAGGGTAACTTTCTGTGATCAGTTCAACGCCGGCGGCCATGAATATCGCGGTAGCAGTTTTCAAGGTTACGAAGCAGAAGCAGAATTTTGGCAGATATATAACAGCCGGAGTGATGTTATGATCAGTTACCAGACATCTTGTAACAGTCTACCTACAAGGTAAACCGGACTTCGTAGACACATGTCTGCACTGATGAGGCGGAAACCGGCCTTGAAGCCCAGCTTTTCTACGAATGTGACATGTTGATGGGAAATGGAAAATGACAAGCAAAACAACTAAACATTTCACGAATAACAGCCGCGTTCAAGTTCATTACCGTCAATTAGCACAGCATGCCATCCATCACCCAAAGCCATAAAGATGCTCGTTTCTGATATGTCAGCACGATCAGCCACGTACCATACCGGTAATTAAACTGACATAGACCATGTATAGAACGTCTGCTGAAATACAGACATGTTATTGTTCGAGAAGAATATTTCTGAACATGAGATAAAGTGGCTCGTTTCTTCTGTTCTCCCCAAGGTGATGTTTTTTCGCCGCTATTCCAGTGTTTTCACTGCTATTCCAGTGTTTGAAAGGTCGCCATGAATACGATGCAGCTGACTATTCAGTTATTGCTTTTGTATTATTCTGTCCTGGATCGCAACTGAACAGAATGGGTTTCCCCCTTCAACGGGGAATGCGGGATTCAAATGTCGCGCAGGGGCACCCCAAGGAACAGTGCTGTCTCCTGGTGTACTCGTGTGAGTCCTTTGGAACCGCAGCATTACGGTATACGCATATGTGACGTTTTAAAGTACAGAGCAGTAGTAGTACGCTTTTTCGAGAGCATTCTCCATTGAATGTTTGGATAAAACTGCGATTAATGTAAAGTAAAATTTGCATGTGAAAGTTTGTATGTTTATACGTTTACAAAAAGTCAGAATAATATCAGACTTATATCCATATTGCGTTATATGCAGTGATTGCTTGGCAATCAAGTAGCGTTACGCCGTGTTCAGAGGTGGAACAAGGGCAGCCTAGAGAAAATCCCGACGCTCTAGTCTGCCCTTGTGCGACCTTTAGTACGGAATGAAATCCCGAGTGCCACACGTTATCGTTCAGTGCGCATGATACGTAGCGTAGCGGCTAATGTCAAGTCAGTTTTGAAAAAGTTGCTCTGCAGTGCCAGTATTCCATGCAATAAACATGTTGCATGATCGCAAACGTGACCTGATCTGGTACTAACGTGTACTGAAATTTCTAGTTTCTAGAAATTAAGCGAATTTAAATCTGCATGAAGTTTGCCGGTTGCTAGTTTTTTCTGTATTGGAATGTTGTTGCAAGGACATCCGAGCAGCGGTAGTCCGGTCTGCTTGTCCGCTGATTTGTCCATTTAAGCATTTTTGCACGAGGAAATGCAGTTGGGTCAGTATTTGGTTTGGCATGATCATGATAAAAAATTCTCAGACTACAGATACAAAGGATACAAAGGGTACAACTGTATGTATTGTATTTCGCTGTTTAGGAAGATCAAAAAATTAGGGTCACATATGTTTCTGTTATACTGTACATGTTGTTACAAAAGTCTGCTCCATTAATTTTATCGCTTCGAAAGTTGTATATTTCTTTAAAATACTAGCATAGCTTGGGTGAGAAATTTACTAATTCCTCTTATTTTCTTTTTAGAATTTGTTCTTTTCACTAGCTCAGCTAACGCGCGTACAGTTACTGGTTACTGTACGTTTTACTATGCGCAGCCGGTTGGTATGTTTCCATAAGTCCGTTCGGCTTGTGACATTAAGCAAAATGCGGTTTTTCTCATTTTCGCCAGTCATTTAATCGATGCCCGATGATTATACATAAAAGATCCTTAAGCTTTATTTCAAGGTTTTTTTTTCGGAATTAATTATCCGAATCCAGTTTCATATTATTATGTAGAACATAACGCATTTTACATGCATTGTACACTTGTGATTACGATAGTTAATAACAAGTTGTTATGCATTAAGTACTGTACATGTTCATTTTAGTATCTGTATGAATTTTGTGCGGCTGTCACTTTGCACTTTCTTTCTGGACTATGTTTATCGTTAATTAACCAATCCTTATAAGGGTTGGGAGATGACAGATTACGTCGTGTATTTGTGCAAGCATAAAATCATTATGCTGATAAATTAATATCTGGCAAGTTAGTGATGTTTTTATGTCATCTTATGCTTTCTTGTTTTCAGGAAATGATAGTTCAGTCACCTGGGTCTCTGACTGCACCGATGATATTTCGCGTTAAGGTCAATTCTGACTAAAAAGATCGGCTTTTTCCACAGTACAAGTACAAGCAAATACTAAAATCTTTGCTGACCGCTTGTCCCAAAATTAATGCGAAAGCTTTGTGCTGCACGCCAGCTGAAGCCGGAACGAATGCGCGGTATTAGTTATGGAACCTGCCAATCAACGTGTTATGATCAGCTCAACGCCGGTGGCTAAGAAAATGCCAGTAAAGTTTTACCAAGTTGACTACTGCACCAGACGCTACGTGGCATGTCAGCCAAATGCTGTAGCGAAGAGAATCTTTCCCGGTTATAAAAGATTGCCTTTATGTAAAATTTTTCAGTTGTGTTTGCCTACGCTGGTGTTTTTTTGCACATCTTGACTTTTGTATCTCAAAGTGTTTGGACACGTGCAAGCGACTGGTTATTCTGCCCAGACACCGGAATGACCGGATTACGGTATTTTAGCTTGGAACAAGGGCAGCGAAGAGCGGTAAACAAACAGGTATTCAGCCCTTCTCTGTCCTTGTGCACATCTAAAGTATTCGTTCTGCATATCGGTTCGAAATTTCAAATGCGTAACAAAGCTCCCTTCGATCTTTTTACCGTAAAAAACTGTCTGTCTCCTCGGATAAACATAACAACGTGTAACCGGATAATGTGATAGAACATTGTATTTGGTTCTTTTTCTAATTCTGCTTTCGCAAGATGATCGACAGAACCAGACTTATACGCTTTCCCTGCGTAGCGCACGGACATCCCAAGCTGTATGTACTGTACAGCAGGAGTCTCCGTGGGCAGCTCAGGGGGTCAAGATTCAAGATAGAAATGACTATGTTTTATTATTATTATTATTATTCGAGTCGACCTTATAATGATTCTCATGTTTTACTTTTGGTGGAATTTATACATGTACTGCCGAGACATTTGCTTTGGCTGTGTGGATGGCTCAACTTGCGATGTACAGTTTCCAGAAGACAGCCAGGTTGGTCCCGACAGTTGGTTTGTACAACCTGAACCTGCCAGGTAGTTGTTCTCTTTGAATACGCTTTTTCTATCGTTATATGTTTCTCGCGTTTTGCAAATCACCTAATCCCCTTCGGTACTAATTTGCTGGCGCAGGCGTTTTGTTGCGGTTACGGTGTATGAAACTATCTTTGATTCCAAAACGTCATAATTATGGTCTTTAATATGTGAAATAAGTGTTGAACAATCAGTTGATAAAAAGAAATGTCAGTAAGTTTACAGTTTTCATTATGGTTTTCATAACAACGTTATTACGTTTACTAAGTGGTTTGATGAGGTTGTCGACCTGTTGTTTTTGCTAGTCATTCATTGCCCGAAGGTGACAAAGAGTTCCTTATCATACGTGTCAGAGCTCATCTGCTCGCCGTCGGCTTTGCATGACATTCAATACTTGTATGCACATAGGTATACTGTTTGTCAGTCATATTTCGGCTAGAAAGTTAGAAAGTATATCTCGAAGCATAACCAACAATGTAGCATCTTGTTTGATACCGTAGGAACGGAATCCATTTGGAGCCCCGAGACAGTGAATGCAGTATTCAAGCCTGGCACACGGACACAACCTAAAGCGGACCTTGGCTAACGCTTCGGTTGACGGTGTGTATTGCGCGGTACTGTTTTGTGCGGTAGAAGTACCTGCTTCCACTGCCAATGCGAAGTTCGAATGTTGCGCAGGGGCAACAACAACAATCTTCTGTCTACTTTTGTGCTGGTACGCGACCTTTGGAACTGCAAAATCACGGTTAGTGTCTACTTCTGGTGCGCTTCATTTCGCACAAAGTGATAATGTCAAGCCGTTGCAGCTCGCTTGCTACCATCGACCAATATGTTCATTTAAACAGTTGTGAACGAGGAAATCTATTCTGGTTAGTTACGCCGTATTCAAATGTCGCGCAAGGACAGCCCAGTGGAAACTATCTGCCGCTGGTATGACCGTGTGTGACCTTTGGTACGGAAATGAATTCGTTATTATTCGTTATAGTGAATGACACTGTTATTCGTTCGCTTTGCATGACACGGACGGCTTGTATACTCAGTTTGGAAAGGTGTTTTTCGGTTTTCGTATTCCAGTCGACATACAAGCCAGTATGGTCTAATGGGTAACGCTGGAACGGTCACTCTCAGTTATTAATATCCGGAAAATAACACATTACCTCATTACACTGTCTTTAATGATGATCATTACTGTTGCGATCAAAAAAGTTAAGTCAAAAAAATTTGGTCAACAATATAATTATGTTTGGCACCATAAGACCGGTATCCAGTTGCAGCCGATGAGCACAGTATCCAAGCTTCGCACATGGACACCCCAGTCGGAAATGGGTTATATGACGCCTGGGGTGACGATGTGCAGTTGCGCGGTACTGTTTTGTCGTTCACGTGAAGATCGTTCATCTCGTTCTTTGAATACTGCTTACTGATTTGAGAAGGAAAAGAAGAAGAAAAAATACCAAATTTTCAAGATTAAGAACAACGAAAGTTCATTGCCATCAACTTAATTGCTATCGATCGATCAGTCAAGCCACAGGCACTGTACACTGTAGAAGCTCAGTTCCCATATTGTCAGCACGATCAGCTATTTGCCAAGCCGGAACTGAACCCTCGCTATGGTTTATCTATCTGACTGGCTATTTTGTTATTCTGGTATATGAAAGTTTACGGACAATGCATTATCCAACTGGACATTTATTTTATTTTGGATTTAAGTTAATCTGGTACCTTCCGGCAGGAATGCAAGATTCTAATGTCGCGCACGGGCAGCCTAGTTGCAAACTGTCTGCTGGCCTGCTCGTACGCAACGTTAGGAACTGCAGCATTACGGTACGGAAATACGTGGACGTGTGCTCAATGTCATAAAAGTAAATTTTCCATTCAGGCCAACTTTAAACGAGGATTTGTATTTTGTAAATGTCTAATGCATGTTCATTAAAAATGTTGAATAGGCTAACATTTAAATTGTTCTGCAAGAAAAGTGCAGCTACCGGTAGTTCGTTTCTAAGACCATTTACCGAATATACAGTACTCTCTTTAAATGCAGCGTTTCGCTAAAATTTTGGCTGCTTTCACATAATATCGGCTTTTTGGTCACCGTATTGCGTAAATTATAACTAAACTATGCTGTATTCAAATGTCGCACAGGGGCATCCCAAGGGACCTTATCGGCCCTTGTTTTGCTTGTGTGCGGCCTTTGGTACACAGTGGAACGAAACTCGAGTAATTGTAACGGTTTTTAGGTGCCTGTGCTGCGTGGGACATGACCGCAGGTAACCCGATTCAAATAACATCGTAACATCGAAAACACGTGAATGCCACCAGATTTACTGTTAACCGTGACATATGTATCTGCGTGAAATCTGCCGGATGATGGTCACCTGGCTATACTTATTCTCTTGGATTTGTTATTGACTTTTTTAACTGCTTTCTCACTTGAGCAATTTAAAACGACGGGTTACTACGGGTAGAAGTACGATACCTAGAACTGCCCTGTACGCTTCCTAGCACACAAAAATATCTGAATCTTGGAGGTAAACTGACGCATTTTCTAGCTGTTATCCTACGTTAAGTAAGTCGTCTAACCTGCTTGTCGGATTGTTGGTTTCGG
>JAQGAU010005482.1:0-10239 GCA_034698045.1 Paramacrobiotus richtersi
ACTTGAACTCACCAACTGTTCAGGTTCAACGGACGCTTGAGAGCGACGCTGGAGATACGATAAGCTCTCGCTCGACATGGACACAGGCAAGGCCTTGTAATCTCGCTCCAAATTTTTACTGAATACGCCAGATAAAACGGGTGAGATAGAGGCCCAGTAATTCTTCGGCAGAGGACATGATCGCGTCACAAAATCACCTTTTCCAATGAGCGCCTTTTTCAACTGCTTGGACGATAACGGGAGACGGACCTGCGCAAACGGAAGCAGTTCCTGAACAATACTGCCACCCAGCTGCATCTCCACGACGGCGTATGAAGAGCCAGCATCGAACTGCGGCTCAAGACTGACAATCTTCCCGGGCAGCCACGTCCAGGGACGATCATGGCCAAGGCGAATCAGCACTTCAATATCAGCATCCTTTGTAAATGTCACTTTGTTACTGTTCTTCACCGTCGTGATCGCACTGGAGAAGATAGCAACATAAAAAATCTTTTCATACTGAACGAATTCGGAACGTTGGCCAGGACAGTCAAAGTCGATAATGAGACCACCATCGCCGACGCCAGTCACGCTGCCATGTCGTAGAACTCCGTCTTTGTCTGGCACGTTAACTGCATTCCATGCTTTCACTAGTTTGTAACGATCTCCATATAAGTACATCTCGATAGGATTAAGGCATTAAAATTGATTAAATAAATACCGATCGGCTAAAATAGCTGGATCGAATGTAACACTGTTTCGAAAAGTACAGCGGTTTTCGATCTCGAAAATCGAACTGTGAGTTTTTAAAATTTCAGTCACTGCAGCTGCTGTGCGTAGGCTACAAGCGCATGCTCATGCATGGACCATTGTGAGTGGATGACTCATGACTGTAAAAAGCGAAGAGGCAGACAGACAGGCAGACCGTAAAGCCGCTCATTGGCTCCATAGGCGTGGAAGAATGAACAGGGTTTCTTACATTGTTAGAGGAGCGGGATGTGCTCTGTAATCTAGACGGTTCACTTTGTGTATGTACCTCTTTAATAAAAAGAGTAAACAAACTGTGCATCTAGTTTTACGTATCGTATACAATATGCAAATATCGTATTATTATTATGATTCGTATACAACAAATAATATCGCAAAAAACTAGAAAAATGGTACTTTAAGTCAGAACGAGATCAATCTAAGTCGCACTGAAGTAGGCCCAAAGGTGGTCAATCAATATTCAGCTAAGAAACTCAAAATCGAGTCTGAGAATTCCTTTCGGTGTGGTATTTACTTGTAGTAACATCACGTTTCCGATTACAAAATGTGTACAAGTTATTGTTCCGGACGTGTACAGTTGATTATTCTAAACGCTTCACATTTATACCACAAGCGAAGCAGCGCAACATGGTTCTACCTAACTTGTAAATTTCGCTATGATACGTACTGGTATAACGCTTGACAGTGTTGCCGTTTTGCTGTTTTTCTCGCTTTCCGTTGACACTACGGCACATCCTCAATGCTCAATCACCAGTACGCGTACAATTTCCTAATAAAATGTATAAACACGATGGCGGAAACAGCACATCGGACAGCCTGACCAAACAGTCAAGAACCGAACTAGTTTACCAACGAATGCGCACTGCACACCGGGATACCAATGTACTCAACAAATTTTCAAAATTCCTCCTCATCTTCTTCATCTTCGTCACTTTCCTCCTCATCCTCTGGTTTCTTCTTTTTCTTTTCTTGCAGTTTTCTGTAATACCAGTAGCCACCACCCACACATGCTGCAATCTGAAGCATATCTGCATAAGCCATAGAAGAGTGGAAACTTGTTAGCAACATACCACGAGTAATGGGATAATAATCCCGATAACTAATATGGTGCTACTGGACGATCCTCCCGCTATCATGAAAATGCAGCGGTTAGTTAAGATCTAGTTTCCAAAATTCTATCGTAGCGGCTGCGGTAATACCGTCTGCTGCATCTTGACCTTTGGTGGAATTGCTCCCTCCTGTCAGTTTGACCAACACAATGAGTAAAAGGTGACGGAAAATAGTTAGCCATAGTATTTGCGCATTTATGTACCTCCTTTCGATGCTGCCGCATCGCCTCCTGCGCCACCAACGGTATTTTTTCCGCCTGTTGCACCACTTCCTAAAGACAAAGTAAAACGTTAACATATTATCCACAACAGGTCCGGAGCGCGATTACAACACGTAAATACGATCTTCCGGAGTGGTCAGTGTATGAGAACCTCATCGTTCTACATAATTACAGTATATACCGTAATTAGAACAGATTTCCGTAAGCTGCGGGCAGTATATACAAGTTTTAAACATTGATCGCCGTGATCGGTCAATAAAAGTATATATCTCGAAGTACTAGTTACATCTATTAAATCATTATACAGTTTTACGTTTGAAACCTATATCACACGCGATAAACCAACAGGCAAACGTCTAGTATATATAATCAAATAAGTTTTAATAATAATACTATTTTCACGCGAGCGACAATACCGAAAAAAGAACAAACATGAAAGTCAATGTATATACGTCTAGCATGTACAGATAGCATTACCACCGGATTCGCGTTCCCCAACACCGCTTGATCCACTGCCACCTCCCGATTCGTCTACACCATTCGCTTCTCCAGTGCCACCGCTACTCGAATCGGTGCCACTCCCTCCCGCACCACTACTGGCACCACCGCCGGAACTACCACTTCCGCCAACGCCACTACCGCTACCTGCGCCACCGCTCGTTCCGCCACTCCCTCCTCCAGTACCACTTGCGCTGCCGCCACCGCCGCCACCGCTGCTACTGGCAGTGGTATCAGGTGGTGTGGAATGGACATCGTACCACTTAGCTTGACCGGAACTATCAATGATCTATCAACAGTTTAAACTTCTAAGCAGCCGTAAATAGTTCAGCAGACAATTCGGAAAGAATGGTCCCAATATTCCCTAGCGGCCCTTTCTGTGCAAAAACGGTTTTTATCGATATTCCTCGTCCGCTGTTTCTACCAATGTTTACTCCTACTGGACTTTTTCTTGCAGCTGTTCCATACAAAACGACTGTTTAAGCTAATTTGCTGCGATTTGACAGACCCTAATCAATTCAAAAACAGTGTCACTGAAGTCCTCAGTCTGAACTTCCAGCACGTTATTCGTCGTTAGGTCGTATTAATCTAAAAAACGACATTCATTCCTCTGCCCGCTAATTGTTGTCGTACTTACGCCAGGTCCCCCGTCAATGATTGGCTTAATGGTACTGAGGTCCCAGTCGTTGCAGTTATCGGTCTGACACACACATCCTTTGGCCGACCTGCCAGCATTGCCGCAAATGGCTCGGGCTCCCACCGGCCACCTTCCCTGGAACATTTCTAGGATTTCAGCGCCAACGCTTTCATAATACCCCTGCGCGCATGTCCTCCAGTATCTGTAAGCTACAAAGAAACACCACATCATCCAGTGAATGCTTCCGGTACCAGGCAAATCAGCAACAATTGACACAGTTAAATAAGCATGAATCTTTATATAGATCTACAGATTCTATTAAAAATAATAATACCGCACTAGAAGATCTGGATCTTCTAGTGCGTGTACATGGCTTTCGCTGCTAAAAATCCGTTTGTGAGAATCATAAGAGTACGTCTCGGTCTTATCATATCTCCCGTATCTTAAGTTTCCGTCTCGAATATAATTACGCTGTAACAGGTTTTCAGAATTTAAGAAACTGTTTAAAGGTAAGTTGACCCACCATCACGTCTATCGGAATGAAACAGGCAGTACTTCCCTTCTGCACAAGGATAGTAATTCCTTTTATCGCCTGCAACGTTATTTTTATCAGACTGGTCACAGATCAGCGACTACCCTCAGCAACATGTACTTGCTAAAGTGGCGGCATTCCTGCATGGTCCCTCGCCGTCGTAGCAGTTAAAGCACGACAACGTCCAGGTGTCTAAAAAAACCGACGTTATTCGCGTACAAATATAGCGGAAGATAGCTTTTAGAAGCCTTGTCTCATGGACACTTGGCCGACAAGGTAACAAAATAAACTCGTGATACACCGTTCGAGCATGGTCCTGACAGTTGCACATCTAGGCCTTGTTGTATTACGGTACATGACTAACAGACATTCTCCTTAAGAAGGCGTTAGCAGTTCCTTTACATTGTATGTGAGAATCCGAGACTCGCTTGTGTCTTCAGTAAGTGGCCACATGGCACTGCACACAGGAGGATAGTTTCAGTAGTCACCTCTAGGAAAAGTTAACCCACACAGGAGTATGATCAGTTCCACATTTCCATGCATGAATGCAGCATACTATGCTGGTTGCATATTATATTCGCTCAGTGTGGCGGCACCTCCAAATATCGTTGACTTTTCGAGGCATAACCTATGAACATCGACAGTAATAACGATAAAATCGTACTTCTAGCGATTTGCTGAATACTACTGCTTAGTACTGCTGAACATTAGTACGGCTAAGGATGCCTCTTTTAGGACGGTAACTGTTGGTGCTCTGTATTTCCATCTTTTGCTCATTGAGCAGCTGTGGCTCGTTGGCACTTAGCAACTGGTGTGTTCTTCCAGCTGAATGCTTGATTTATTTGTGTTAGGGTAGGTTTATTAAGAAGTTTACAGTCCATGTATTCTGTACACAAGAAATCTGGACAGTGCTTTAGTTAAAGGTTAACAGGCCATACGCCCCCCGCCTCCCGACTTGTAAAACTTGATAAAGACCTAACCGGTGCAGTCAGACAGGGGAAAAAGCTCTTGAGTCACCGGTCACTCGGTTATGTGCAATAATCAAAACAATCCTTTGTAGAAGACCGCAAATGCGATTTCACATGAGTATTTTTGTTGTGCCATTTGATTTGAAAGTGCATTCTCAATGCTGAACAAAACTAGCACTGCCCTCACAGAACGAGCCATCGTGTATCGGATAAAGAAACAACGAACAGAAGCACGGGAGCGCTGTCGTAATCCGTACATTCTGAGTTTCCGTCTTGTCAGTTGTAGCCTTTCATCAGCTTTCTTTTATTTCGTTGTTTTTGCTGGTTTTCCTGATGCAAGAACCAATTACGCATGTCGCAAAGCATGCAGTCTTCAGCATAACCTCTGATGCAAAGGCTTGGCAAAAGTCATGGATGGTCGGAAGTTTCGCTGCAGCAGCTTATATCACATGTACCGCGAGTACTAGTTGACAAGGGAACCCGAACTGAAGAGCTTTTCTGCGAGTACGTGTTTGTTGATTTTCTACGAGATTCCGACCGATTATTGGTCCAGCAATTGAACCTATGATCCAAATATTTCGCATACATATCATTATCCAATCAACATTATTAACATATACCGACTGGCACAAGACCAGAATAAACGATGTGAGGCCTTGCGGCGAAAAGTAATCTAGAAACTGAAGCTCTTTCAAAAAGCAGGAGGAGGATGGCCAGAAACGGGAGCAGAATCCCAGGCAGCCAGCGTCATGGGACAATCGCGACGTTTCAGTGTCTGTAAGATATGCAGCGTTATCCGGGTCAGTTTTGACACATCCAATTCCGGTAGTTTCTCCGCAGTCCAATTCTTCGCGTGATAATGTGTAGTTTTACGCGGATCATCGCTCTGTACTGCGTTCAGAATCTGCAAAATTCTAAAAGTTCAAAAGTGCAAAGTTCAAAATATCGTTTATTCGTCCAGCGTTATGTCCGTAACTTGTGCCAGTCTCGATTATCAGTACAATCATGTACAACAGTTACATATAAAAATGTGTAAACGGAATCATGTACTCGACAGTCGGCAGCAAGTCTGCCATAAGTATCATATTCCCGCTACGTGATATCCATAAATAACCATACTCTCTCACCTCAATTATTGCACCAATTTTTTCGGAAGCTTTTCGTGACTTGATCCACTCGGCAGTCCGCTGCCGATCATCATCCTCATCATCATCCCATTCTCCACAGTTCCTCTCCACCAAATCCCACAACTGGCTCACAGCATCCGGTGCACTCAGCTTAACGGATCCAAAAGGGATGTGCACTTCGAACGCATCTATTTCAATACGAGTACAGAATGTATGAAGATAGCAGAGTGCTTATTCGTTATTGTATATATTCTGCTATTTCGTTTACTTCAGTAAATTTTGCTGGAATTGCAAATGCGGACTGATGTGCTTGCTTATACGAAGATAAAATATCAATCCGTAAAATCTGCCATTGTCAGAACAGAAAAGCATAAAACATATAAAGAAATAACGAAAAGATTTGATAACGAATTGATTTCCAGAAGGCACCGTGAAAATCGTATCCAGCTCGGGTATTCAAATGAGATTATAACATTCAAATGACAGCAATCGCAAACTATAAAGGTGCTTCGTTTTGCAATACAATTCTGTATTCTGAAGAGTTTACTCATAAAATAATCGGAAGAGCAGATGCAGTTCCGGTTTCCGAACCGAGTGAACTTTGCATGTAAAACACCGAATAATTATGGTTTATTACGTGCACACATAAAACGCTGTAAGCCGTATATCATATCTGCAGAGTACAGATATGCGGCATTTTCTTAAATGTTACCGCTGTTCTTTACTAAAGCATTCATACTATCGAAATGCAATAAACTCAATGAACTTTGTTTACCATGTACGTGGTATCGGGAACTGTACTGTGACGCGAACGCGATTTCCGCTTACCATATGTACATGAAAAAGATCAATGGCATGATATCTTATCTAGATCTGCTATGACTGCGATGGCATCATCGATATATCGTTACGAGTACTGTCCAGTACTATGACGTTAAGTGAACCGATTAATAACAAACAAACATCCGTTACTCACCTAAATAACGTTTGCCAGATCCCCCGAATGTCATCCATACTGGATCTCCATATCCCCGATCCGCAACAAAGCGCAGCGTGGTGTCTTGAAAGGTCAGAAGTTGGCAGCACGAGCAATTCTGCACGAACTGGGCCATAGCCGTTTCCATATTCTGGCCAGAACCATAACTGATGTGGCACTTCAAATTGTACAAGATCATCCGTTCCATACGGGAGTCCTTCATGGCACGGCGCATGTAGTCCAGAAAACTGAGCTTGGTATAGGTATCATCCGCACCCGTAATGGACAGGCTCTGGGTGGAAGTGTTGATGCATTTCAATACACAACCAGTAACTGCGTAGAGAGGACTCCAGTCGTAGTCCGGAGACGGCGAGAAGCTCTTCTCGGTGAGAGATATCCGGACGTCGTTGCACAGATGGCGGGCAGTCAGAATGGAGTTCCATAAAGTGCAGGTGCGACGGCATCGTAAGCGGGTGATGGTGTCGAGACAGGCAAATATCTCAACAAGCAGCTCCACCGCTAAAGGGACTTGCTGACGATCTGCTAGAGGATTGTGAAGACTTGGGCGTTTCATTGAAGAGGTTGCTGTTGGAGTATTCCGGCATATCCATTCCTTGTCAGGGAATTCCCGACCGTTGGCATAGCGTGCAACGTCACCTTTGCTCCATCTGAATAATGTGGCCTGTAACAAAAGACAACCTTAATGTCGGGCCGATAAACGAGTGACAGAATATAGAAAAGCAGTTTCGACGAAGAAGTCACCCTAACGGTACCAACCATACCATTCGAGTGAAAAACGCGCGTCTTCGAAACTGGATCAACTTGACTGTGTAGTATTATATGGACTGCAAAAAACTTGCACTCACCAACTGTTCAGGCTGAACTGGATTGTGAGTGTGACGCTGGAGGTACGACAAGCTCTCGCTGAACACGGACACAGGCAGGGCGTTATATCTTCGCTCCAAATCTATACTGAATACACCGGATAAAATGGGTGATACGGAGGACCAGTAATTCTTTGGTAGACGGCACGATCGCGTCACAAAATCACCCTTTCCAACGATCGCTTTGTTCAACTGCCGGACGATAACGGGAGACGGACCTGCGCACAAGGAATTAATTCCGTCACAGTACTACCTTCGAGCCGCACTACTACGACGGCGTATGCCAGGCCAGTCCAGCAACTCGGCTCAAGGGTGGGGAGCTTCCCGGGCAGCCAAGTCCAGGGACGATTAGGGCGAAGGCGAATCAACACTTGAATATCAGCGTCCTTTGTAAATTTTACTTTGTCGCTGCCGTCGCAGGGCTTGGTCCTGATGGCACTTGGAAAGGCAGCTGCTTTAAAGATCCTTCCATATTCAACAAATTCGGAACGTTGGCCAGGACAGTCAAAATCGATAACGAGACCGCCGTCGACAACGCTGATCACGCTGCCATGCCGGAGAACTCCGTCCTTGTCGGGCACGTTCACTGTATTCCATGCGTTGACTGATTTGTAACGATCTCCGTATAAGTACATCCCGATGTGGTTAAATAAATACCAAAATCAGATTGAATGTACTATACTATTTTGAAACGGTTTTCTTGTATTTCGATCTGGAAATAGGAGGTTCTAAGTCTAAGCTGCCAGCTCAGCAGCACTTCGTGCATTGACCGTTTGAAGGAATTCAAGGAACTGACTGTAAACAGCGAAGAGGCAGTCGCCGAGACAGACAGCAAAGCCGCTGATTGGCTGGATGGGCGTGGAAGAATGAGCTGAGTCACCTGGGAATTTGGTGACTAATTGTTATTTGTCGTATTTGTAATCAATTCCTACTCCTAGACTTGCCTTTGTGCTCTTAACCTGACCTGACATTCTGAATTTCTGTCATTTTCCTCCTTACCATAGTATTTGTACGGGAGTATTAGACAAAGCTCTGCAAGTTTACGTTAAACGTTACATAACCACAAACCGCTTTACAAATCTGTATGGGCGGAAGATGTGTCTATATATGGTATGTTTTAATTTTACTTTTACTTTTAATTGTAAGGCACGGGTTTTTTTCTGACCCGATGCCGTTTAAGATTCTTTACCATTATATCCCATCACGGTTATACACATTACACGGCCCTCGTATACGTACCGTACGCTGACGAGCAATATGATCAATAATTCATACGTTAATGTGGCACAAAAGTCATGCTGCGGCATTTGCGGGTCGCTTCGATTGATTGACGCGTCAGGCCAGCTGCATGGGAACAGTTAGGAAGAGGTCCGATTTAAAAAGAATGAACTGTTAATTGCAGTCAGGAAGGGGTTGATCTGCACGCACTAGTACGAAGTAGTAATTATGGGGATTGTCACAATTAGTATCATATGATATCGTCTGCCCGAAAAGCCCGCACAATAATTTGGGGTAGTGGACCAGTTATCGGCTTAACCGGTCAAATACACGATTATCCTAATAAACTCTTACAATAACAAAATCACGTGCGCGAGCGGGGAGTTGCTTCAGAACGACATGTACAGATAAAATATGACTTCGTCGTCAATCCGGATTTACCGTTACAACGAAAAAGCGAGCTATATTGATAAATAAAGTCCTTAGTTGTAAATCTGTGGTGCTGCAAGCCCGAGCCTATCTAACATTTTATAATTTCCGCGAAGCTGTGAAAAAAACAGCAGCAAACTGGAACTGGGTAAAACATGCTAGCACAAGGAACTGTACTGTATATTAATTACGCAAAATCAATCCAACAGATATTGCACTGTCCGGCGAAATGTACATGTTGCTGTTGCTTATATTAATTTGTTAACTGAAAATGAGGCCGGCATCCATACATACCGATGAGGAGGTAACCATTTACAGCTATGCACATCTCCGTACGGTTATCACTCTAGAATGCAATCACTTGACAGCTGGACGCTCAAACACTGCACACATGCATGGTCTGCACATAACGCGACCAATCATTCTATAACAACTAAAAGCGACTAGATAGAAAAGAGGAGGGCGGTCCAAACGAGACAAATAAGATCCACTGACATGATCATAATCCACATTTTCATCTGGCTAAACCATCTAGTCCAGCTGTGTGCAACGCGTTCGCATAATCACATCACTTCCATACTGTCCGCAGTCCACGCGCCAAGCGTGTGGCTTGGGTGCAGCATTGTTTCGCCATTTTGCATTTACATCGACATAACATGATCACATTCAAAATGTACTTACTCGTATCGCTAATCTTTCAGCTCACAATCAGTCTGCGTTACTAGTCAAGCATCTGTCATAAACGGTGCATTTTCTCTGGTCAATACTAATATTTACCCGTAGTTACCATTTTTAGACATTTAAGCGTGGTTATTTCAGTCAGAAAACATAATGAGTTCAGAACCCCCTAATAAAAAACTGGCAGTCAGTACCAACGACGATCTCGACAAGAA
>JAQGAU010005483.1:0-10237 GCA_034698045.1 Paramacrobiotus richtersi
TTCGCGAACCGTATCTTCGTTTAGCCACGCCTCCGTACCGTATCGAGATTCGCTTCGAATTCGAGACCCACCCTTATATGTATTACTTGTGGAAACCTTTTTACGTCAGTTTCCTTTCGTTATTCGGTTGACGGCACTGACAGATCAACAGATATGTACGTACCTTCGAATAGCGCGCCCCATCCCGTTAATGTTCCTAGTTCACGAAAGATTGTATCAGTTACTAACTACAGACGGGCTTTACAAACATTGCAGTCATACATGAGGGGTTTACTCACCGCAACTGCCCGTGTATTCCTTGTATGGGGCAACGCAAATAGGGACGATATGCGGCGACAATGGCACCGGTTCGGCTAGCTTTAACAACGCGATATCGTTCTGCGATCCTCGATGAACACTGAATCCCTCATAGTCATGTACAATCTGTTCAGTCACCAAAACGTCCGCGTAGGGAAACATGGCGTTGACGTGGAAAGAATCGGCTATCCCGAGACGGACCGTCATGTTTCCTCTGTCCAGTGCATGCTCTTCAGCAAAGAACTGAAAAACATCACTGAAAGCAGCGGTGGTACTACATACTGTGCATATCGAAAATACCAAACAATCAGACTGAAACGTTGACACCATAGGGCACATTTGGTATGTGACGGATTGTTTAGCCAGTGAACACATCATTGGTTCGCTAGTAATAATTAGAGAACAATGCAATTCAAAAGTCAACATCCACTAAGCTGTCGGTCGTTCACAGCGAAAGAGAGGCTGATAAATAAATACATGAAAGTGTGCGTCGCTATGGATGACCTTCACGTTTGCGTGTCAGAGAATTATTAAGCAAACAACAAAATTAATCTTTAACAGGGAAGTGCCGAAATTCATACAGCACGTACTGATTTTGGCTACCATACCGTCCCTTCTTGGGCTAGCTGGGACAAACTCTTTGTTTGAACTGCTTCTACTTTATCAATGATTTACAACCGGACTTTTGCCGAAAATGAACGTTAAGTACTTACTACTACACAGTGTGCGGCGGTCAAAACCCAGCGTGGATGGACAAGCGCCCCGCCACAGTTTTGATAGAACTGTCCATCAGCCCCGACTGCCCCCAGGCCCGCCTGCCAGGGAAATTCCCCTAGTCTGGCTCCTTCTCCTCCGATCACCCTTTTCATGCGCGGATGTAACCCGGAGTCTTCGGATTCTTGCCAAATCCACAAACTACAAACATATTGCAGTTAGTTATATAGAACTGCAAACAGTTCTATGATAAGTTATATAGAACTGCAAACAGTTCTATGATAATGCTGTTGTAAAACGCTCAAAATTAAAAACTATCATGGATTTTGCCCAGCAAATATCTCTAGCTCCACGCATTTCTTCAGCTACTATAGTACTTGCAGAGCATTCAGAGGCTAAAATAAAGGGTACCACTATAGGCACCCCCATACACCCCCTTTCACTACAGGCACCCCCTTTGCACCCCGAATCACTATAGGCACCCCTTTTAAATTAAGAATAATTACAACATGCATCGCTGTTGCAGTACTTACCGGTATTGTCGTAATGAAATTGTGGCATTTGCGAACATCTACAGCTAATTGTAAGCGTATTGAGCGTGTTCCCATAATACTGTTATTATATAATACCGTCTACTTTGCTTTGCACTATGGTAGCTGGAAACGACTTCCAGATCATCCTGATCATCTCCTGTCGATTCGAAACGAGCGAATATATATGCAAACTTCGAAGAGTTCGATGTGAACTCGAAGCGCTTCCAGAAAGAGACTAACCAACATTTATTGCTTCCTTGCCAAAATGGCATCCAGATTCAATTACACTCACACGCAGCCGCAAAAATAAATCTCCAACTACAATCAGTGTTGCCGCTACCGTAATTGTGCGGAACGATTTCCGGATCTAGGTGTACAACTTGATTGTTGATATTACAGTGTAATTACACAGAGCAATAAGTACGCGAAGCAGAACGGATGGCTATAAAATATGAACACAGCGGGCCTTTAAGTAATTAATTCAAAAGGGGTGCCTATAGGAAACGAAACGGGGGTGAAAGGGGGTGCCTATAGCGATTTCCTAAAATAAATCTATTCCTCCATGTACAGCGCATTAGTAAAGGCAGAATGCAGCAAGGACACTGTAGAATTTGCTATAATGGGTTTGATTTGGTATCTGTAGATCTGGAAGGTCGACTTACCGTGCTCTGAATGATGTTCAGCGGCAGTGGATAAACATAGTGAGAGAAGTACCGAAGATACCAGCTTAAAGAGAATTAACGAGAGACTGTGAAAGGTCAACTGCACATCGGGTATCAGCATGGTTGAGGATCCTGTCGCTAAAATTAATAATGCCTTCCTGAAAAGACGGTTCTTGAGCAGGTTCAAGTGTTTATGGTGCAAAGTTTCTTTTGCCCTTATAAAGAATTTGGCCCATTATGCTAACCGAGTTAGTCTATACGTAAAAGTTTACCCAAGTATGATTCTAAATGATAGTTCGGGAAGCATTTCGTCGTCGCCAGGGCTGGTAGTTCTGTTTCAGATCTGCTATTCTTATACCCGCAGCGGCAGGAAAGTTTCTAAGATTTACCGACGCAATAGTCCTCACTTGAAATCCTGGTGCATTGCTAACACGGACAGTCATTCTTCCTTGCACAACTATTTCGTATACCCAGAAATCTCCTCATTATTCAAGATACGAAATTGTCGATCATGTCTTTATTGATGTATTTATTCCTGTCACAAACACTACGATGGCGCCAACAGAACAGTACGCGCTTTCAAAAGTTTATCACGACGTGTGAGCGGATGCAAACAGTGCATTTGGCCACCGTATAAACCATACTTATAATATTTTGCAGTGAGTCTGTTTTACGACACAAGCACTGCTCTATGTATCACGGCATTCATTAGATTCCAAAACTACAAACTGTCCGGAGCCAATAACAATATTTTTGCACTGTACAACACTACAACTGTAAGAAAGAACACACAATCGATCATATGGAGGAGAGCCATCTGTGCAAACTCTGTATTCCTGATACGGTATAACCGTATATCTCTGGGAAAATGGAATTGGTCGTATAACGCTCGCATTTCTTTCTTTTTTAAATATATATTTGATGTACCTGCGATAGAAAACGCTTATGTTTTACTGTATGTCTTCCATCAAGTACCCTACTATTACAGTACACAAATTGAACGATATAATCGGAAGTGGGTAAGTCTTAGTCAAAAACCGTTAAGTGACAATAAGAGCTCTCGTACGGGTGGAAGTGTCCTTATCAGTTATTCCTGTACAGATGCGTCGGGGAATGTTATCGTTTTTTTTCAGCCCACCGTGACTTGCTTGCAGTTCACTACGAAATGAACAATAGTTTACAAAAGTACTCTCATTTGGCAAAAGTACTCTGTGTGGGTATCTACCTGCTGGTGTCCGAATGGTCACGATCTTTTCGACTAAACCAACATAACAATGTACAGGAAAGCCTTCATACTTGTTTGCGGTCGAGTTCACCTTGGCACCGTCTTATTTCAGGTATATAACAGCAGATATCTAGATCATCTTGTATCTTGTAGCAAATTACAGAGATGACCTCTGTCTATCCGTCGACCGCCAACTACTACTACCAGATATATAATTAGAATTTACAAAGAACGAATATGAACAGCGACTGTGCGTGTCCTCATTCTGATTAGAGTACTTTGTTTGAAGATCTGTATAACGACTCTCGTGACTGTACATGCCCGCGCAGTATTGGGCACTTATAAACAGTGAAGTGCCAAGGAACCAAATTTCGGAGTTCTTTGCATTCTTCTGGGATGCGGTGCAGTACTCGTATGCTTGCTGTTGGCCAATGCGGTGGCGTGCAGTATTATGAGCTTTACGATGCACTTTTAGCTAGACCATCGTCACGCTCTACCAACGCCACGGCACCGGAAACGAGAGAAGCATCCTGTACAGTCCCAACAATCCCAAGACACGGTGTCGGACATTGCATCGCTTCCGCCGCCTTGCACTTCACGAGCCAGTTCAATAATGCTTCCGACGTCTGAAAGGGCCGAAGCGGAAGCGCCCTTACTAGAGTGCTTGTATGTGCAGAATCGACGGCTAGTCGCGTTGCCACCGCGTCGTATTCCCAAGTGATGCATGAACTGTAGATGCGCAGGGATGTGCATGTCCTGACAGTATTTTACGTGGTTTAGAGAGTTTTGCAGCAAATTTTAAACAGTGCATGCATGTAGTCTCCAAGAGTGGTTAATAAGTTGACCGCTTTGTGTTTTAATATTATTCTTCGCCATGGTATCTGCCGTGGCAGATATCTGATCTGATTTATGCACAACCACAGAAGTACAACATTTTGTATAACCGGACTTATGCCAAATATTTACGTACATGCTCTTATACAGATACACGTTTTCTCAGCCCAGATGAAAGGTGTCAAAAGTCAACTATTATTTTTCTGGTCGTTCAGATTTCGAATCCGTTATGTTTAGACCGAAAGATTTTTGATTTGATTTGTACCAAATGTGCGCCTGACTATATTGGAACAGGTATCTGCTGGACATCATTTCAGTGAATTCCAAAATGCAGATAGTCTTAACAAAACTTACAAATTAGACAAAGAAAGTCGATCGAAATTATCCGAGATCGCCGTTAAAGAAATATCCCATATTATGGTAGTTTTGTTGTTGCATGACCGGAAAAGCAAAACAGCATTGTGCGAACTGTGAACATGTTAGTCTACGTAACATGGTAAGAACAGGCTTCTTATAATGAAAATCAAAGAAAGAACAAAATCTACGAGTGCATATATCCCGCATACGTAAGAGAATTTTTTCATGTAAAGTACGTGTACCTGGCCAACGGGACGGGACTTTATTTTGCTACAACGGCACACCGCTAGGGAACTCCGGACCCCAATCGGGTTTCTTTCACTTTATTCAAACCACTACACATAACACTCAAAGAATTTTGTTCCATACTGCCATTAATGGAGGCTTCAAAGAGGCCCGTTTGAGTCAGTCTTGCTATTGTGCAACGTTTGCTAACTTGGGCTGAACTTCGAAATTAGGGAAACACGTTTTGCTGCTACACAAATTCTTTGAAAAACAACTGTGACCTTACTGCTAGAGGCAGTCACTATCGAGCTAAACTTTACTTGGTACACGCATGGCAAAATAACTGGCAGTGCAACTGTTATTTTTCCATGGTTAACGTAAGCACATGCCTTTGCGTTGACCCTTAAGGATGGGACTTCGTCTGGCAAAAACGGCATGTTTGCTTGATGATATCCACTGGGACTCCGCACCCGAAGTGGGATTTTCTCAATTTATTTGAAGACACATTTTCATGCTCAACACACACAACTCGTAGAATTCAGTGCCAAAATGCCGCTAATCGAGCATTTCTAAGTACATAAGCCATTCATTGACGTTTCGATGTCCGAAAACAGCCCACAGCCACAAGATGCATTGAAAAATTGTCATTAGATGTTGAGTACTTGGCCGGGATAGATGAGCTCAGGGTTCGCGATGTTGTTGGCAGTCGCAATCTGCTTCCAGTCCTTGCCGTATTTCAGGCCAATGTTGTAGAGAGTGTCGCCAGACACCACGGTGTGAGTGCTGCCGCTTTCGCCTCCAGTGGCTTCACCTGCATACATTGGCAAGGTTAGCAACATTAGCGAGTTGCAGAAGATGGGCACACAAGTTGTGTACGCTCACTCACCGCCGCTTTGACGTTTGCCTCGGCTTGGCTTGCAGAAGCCCCACATCCCGTGGCTGGGGGCGCAAGTCATCCCTTCGCAGCAAGGAATGTGATCGGCACAACCTTCGTTAACCCCCCTGCAGGCGTCGCTTGTCCCGAACTGCATGATAATAAACAACAGTTACAAAGTAAGAAACAAGGTTTTCGGGCTGCAGTGATTTCAGTAACTTACGAACAAGGCCAAGACACCCAGAGCGGCAAAGGTCACGATATGGCGCATCATTGTTAGTAGGTAAAGGAAGGATTCAGATTATAGACGTCTATTGAAGAGCCTGAGGAGAACGGAAGACGGTTTTATAATGTCCTGTTCAAGCTTCTACTCGGTTTATATTTATCTCTGGTTCCGCTTGCAACTTTATTCGCTTCATGTCATCCACGGGCCGCATCGTCAGTTCCTGCAGCCATGTCAAGACGACGGATGTCCGTATTCTGGTTCTGACGTGACACAGCAAAATGCTGAAACGTCAGTGATTAAAGCATCATCGATTTCGATCTTATTAGGGAAGTTTTATCGCGATCAGTGTGTCACTGTGTTTGTCTGTGTAGATTATTTGATCAGAATTTGATTTCTCCCACGCTTCAAGTTAGAACCCATGCAAAGAAAACGATGAAAAGCGTTTAATCACGGTTTTGATCTACCTACAAATTACTTCTTTCCAAGTGCGAGTGGTTTTGCCGCGGTGACACGTTCGATCACGTGCATGGTCGTTCATCGTGGACCTATGGTTCAACTTTTGAGGACCGGACTTTGCGGTCACCTTTAAACCTTGCACTGAGTAAAGATAACTTTAAGTTGAGTAACTAAGTTACATGAGACCAATTGGCACGGAGTTTTTGTGTTTGCCAGCTGGTACAACTGATCGGGGTATCGTAGCAATAAGAGCTGCGTTATAATTTTCGCTTTATTACGCACCGTACAGACTTAACGACAGAGATTTGGTCATTTCTGTTTCTGTGATCGGAAACATAGCGATATAACGCAAATCATGCACGACAATTATTTGATGTATGTCGGTATGATAAATAATACTTTCCTGAAGTAATGGATTTTTCGGAGTTTTATGTTTGTTTTGTTATACTCGCAATCAGCTTATTACCAGCAGCCGACTTCCACCATATAAAGCTGACATTTGTAATGTAATGAAAATTATTACAGCAGTTATTATTATTAAAACACGACCAACAGTTGCGCCTAAGACTAAAATTCGGAGCCAGTTCGTCTTATATAAGTTAGTTACTCAATGCAAGGTTTAATGGTGACCAAACAGCCAGGTCTTCCATTGAACCATACATCTATGGATGAAGGACCATGATAGAACGAACATATGTTCTGTTTTCGATGCTTAAACCAACGCGATCGTGCCACTGCGCCGTGAATGCAGTAAAATCGCGCGCAGAGTGCGTGCCTTCGAGAGACGTAATTTGTAGATACATCGTAACTGACTGATGTACAGGCTTTCCACCTTTTCTTGGCTTCTGACTTGTTGCGTGGGAGAAATATTCTAATCAAATGATCTACGTAGACAAGTACAGTAACACAGATCACGAAAAAACTTTGCTAGTCCAATCAAAATCGATGATGCTTTAATCACTGACGTTCTTGCATTTTGCGGTGTCACGTCAGAACCAGAATACGGACATCCGTCGTCTTGACGTGTCTGCAGGAACTGACGATGGTGCCCGTAGATGGCATGAAGCGATTAAAGTTCCGAGCTGAACCAGAGATGAATATAAACCAAGCAGAAGCTCGAATTGGACATTACAAAACTGTCTTCCGTTCTCCTTAGCCTCTTCAATAGACTGTACGTACTGTAATCCAATTAAAGCCTTCCTTTACCTGCCAGCAATAATGCGCCATATCGTGACCTTTGCCGCTCTGGGTGTCTTGGCCTTGTTCGTAAGTTACTGAAATCACTGCAGCCCGAAAACCTTCTTTCTTAATTTGTAACTGTTGTTTATTATCATGCAGTTCGGGACAAGTGACGCCTGCAGGGGGGTTAACGAAGGTTGTGCCGATGACATTCCTTGCTGCGAAGGGATGGCTTGCGCCCCTAGCCACGGGATGTGGGGCTTCTGCAAGCCAAGCCGAGGCAAACGTCAAAGCGGCGGTGAGTGAGCGTACACACCTTGTGAGCCCATCTTCTGGAACTCGCTAATGTTGCTAACCTTGTCGATGTATGCAGGTGCAGGCGGAAGCGGCAGCACTCACACCGTGGTGTCTGGCGACACTCTCTACAACATTGGCCTGAAATACGGCAAGGACTGGAAGCAGATTGCGACTGCCAACAACATCGCGAACCCTGAGCTCATCTATCCCGGCCAAGTACTCAACATCTAATGACAAATTTTCCAATGCGTCTTGTGTTTGTGGACTGTGTTCAGACATTGAAACGTCCACGAGTAGCCTTGTACTTAGAGATGCTCGATTAGTGGCATTTTGCACTGGATTCTACGAGTTGTTTGTGTTGAATATGAAATAAATTGACAGCATTCCGCTTCGGGTGCGGAGTCCCAGTTGATATCATCAAGAAAACATGCCGTTTTAGCAACATGAAGTCCCTTTCTTAATGGTCGTCGGAAAAGCATTTGCTTACGTTAACCATGGAAAAATAACAGCTGCACTGCCAGTTACTTTGTCATGCTTTAACCAAGTCCAGTATTGCTCGATAATGACTGCCGCTACCAGTAAGGACACGCTTGGAGGCTCTTCAAAGAGCTTGTGTAGCAGCAGAACGTGTTTTCCCTACTTTACCAGTTCAGCTCAAGTTAGCGGACGTTGAAAAATAGCGAGACTGAATCGAAAGTGCCGCTTTGAGGCCTTTTCCGTAAAGTGCCGTCTGCGTCTGCGGGAAGGGCTGTCCTAAATATTTAATTTTGCTCAGTAATCAGCATTCTGCACAACCAAGACGAGCCGACTACGGATTTAAGCCGCGTCACTTCGGTCGGCTGTACGTCCAAGCCAATGAACATCTTCCGGCTTCGGCGCCCACCAGCTTGCTGTCCACATAAAACATTTCACTAGGACTTAACATTATCTGTACATCTCGTCCCACTGTAATAAATCAGCTCATGGTATTGCGTGGTATAATTATGGGCTGCTTTATTACACTGACTATAATTTCCACATAATATCTAGTACACTGCTGTCATGGTTACTGCGGTAGTTATCCCAATAATTACCGTACGAAACTTGAACCAGTCTTTTGAGTGTAATATGGGCCATTATTGCGGATTCTGTGCTTCTGAGTATAAACGCTGAAAGTGATCGACCCGAAACTTTCTACCGTACGTTACATACCTTTCGTTCGCGAAATATTTCTAATTAACTATCAAGACTTACAAGGGGTGCTAGGAACATTCCAGAAGCGGATTCTTTGTTGGGCTCGTTTTTCCGAAAGTACATCATACAACATTATATAGACCGAATGTTCTGGTTCCTAATATTCTGTACGAGTACTCGTACTAATTCGATCCTTCCCAGGTTACGCTATATGATACTAAATTAAAAATATTGTTACTATTATTATTATTGTTATTGTTGTCAGATCTGTTTCAGTTTTGATGGCGTTAGCAAAATAAAGAGATTGTTATTTACGGTTCATTCAGGTAAATTCATAGTTATTCCAGATTTTTACAGACCCCGTAAACAGTAAACAGTACCCCGTATACAGATTGATTTATTCCTTCCCTATGAGAACTAGTTCGATACTTTTCCTGACCACGTACCCAGGTGGTGAACGTTTCTGTGGATTATCGTTCGCAGAAAAAGTTCTGCTTTCGTATATTCTGATGTCATACATTGTTGATCGTTTTATTTGTGAGTGGTGAAAACGACGAAGCATAAGAAGGATAATCAAAGGAAGATGGTACTAACTGTGTTACATACGGTATGGCGTTGTTAACTCATCGTCAAAGTCCGTAACACAACTTTTGGAAAGCGCAGATTAGAACGGCAATATCTTGGTGCGTGATTTCGTTACATAAAGTTTTCTTTGTAGGAACTACTGTAATTCTAAATTTTGTTTATATAATCCGAATCCTGGAATTTCATTTCAGTAATGTGAGCCAAAGAAATTTTTTTGGTGAATGTAAGGTTACCCGTAAAATATTTTTGACGTGAACATTTTATTAGGTAAAGTGTTTGTTCCATTAAGACCGGCACTTCAGCTTGCTAAAACCGTATTTAATTAATTTAAAGTCCGCATTTCAACGGGGTTGATTTCGTTTATTTGAAGACACGTTTCATGATCAAAGCTCTATAGCTACCCATGCCACTCATAGAATTAATGCTATTAATCGCATATCTTTAATCTTAAGCACATAATTATGCCATTTCTTGACGTTTCGATGTCCGAAAATAGCCCACAACCGCAAGGTGCATCGGAAAATTGTCATTAGATGTTGAGTACTTGGCCGGGATAGATGAGCTCAGGGTTCGCGATGTTGTTGGCAGTCGCAATCTGCT
>JAQGAU010005484.1:0-10237 GCA_034698045.1 Paramacrobiotus richtersi
ATAAACAAGAAATTTACTATCAAAATTTCTGAACCACCCAGGCGAGCCACTTGTCGGTTAAAAATTATGGAACATATTAGGAAGAGGTTCAAAACTGCACTCAGCATGCCGAAAACTAGCATTAGACTTGTCCAGATGGTCAAACTTCTTTCGTACGTTATCCATACCGGTATTTCGCGTGTAATATTTAGGCTTTCGTTAAGGACCATTATTGCAGAGTCTTTCTGATCAAGCAACGGATAACCAACTGAAGACGCAATAAACCTGCAGTAGCACGCAGCCTGTGAATCACGTTGTAGTACTATAGTTCTATGTCCTCGTATCTGATAGTTGTAGTTGTACGCGTGATCTTGTAATAACACCTTTCAATTGTTCCATGCAAAAATACCACGCGGATATCATAATCAAATTCATACCGTAACTGTATGACTGTCTCTACCATACGCCATGTGCAAGTACCGTTTTACTACGAGATCTGTGTGGGCCCGGTTGCGTCATGTAGCGTATCACCTACGGCATTCGGAAATGCAACAATCTGCATATTAGCAAAGCATGCATGAGTCTCTGGTCACCATGTTAAACAGTGCTGTGTATAGTGTACACCGTAGTGCCGTTCTTGTTGGCCCCATAATTATACAGGTTTTACACTTTAATCTTCTCCGATTACCTAGAAACTCAAACATAATCTAACAGAACGCGGGTTTATGCACTTACTGAGGTGCACTATCTCATGCGCAAAGAACAGTTAAAAGCATGCGCTCGTGGCAAAACTTTTACCATCTTTTATACCATGGTCGAACATTGTAAACCAGGGGAATGCTTACCAGTTTTTGTATACCGTTTAAGATACCAATGAAGCACATGCGACCATTGTATGTTTCCTACCTACAATTTTTGACTGTGTACCTCATGCACCACCCACTCTCAGATGTTTGGCGGCCATCATATGACTTCGCGACAGAGAAGGGAGACTGTCAGTGTTCTAAATCGTAACTGTCGGCATTTCGCCAACCTTGCGTTAATTGTCGCAGCTGCAAGCGAAGCTCCTTCGCCAACAGAAAACACCAGAATTAACCTTTTAGCGTTCCTACCATCTCAAACGAAACGAACTAATCGACGTAAGCTATTTTGATACAATTATGAGTCTGCAATTGTCCGAAAGATGGGCGGTGAACATCTGCAGTAAACAAATTTAACAAAATCTCAGATGTCGCCGTTTCTCTGAAGATCCATGTTGATAGCGTAGAACCATTCTATATTTAAACTGAAAGGAACGGTAAGAAGAGACAAACCACAAAGCTGACCTCTGGAAGTTAATATCTTTATCAATCCTTTTTGCAACATTCCTAAGCGGATAGCCATTGCTAGAAACTCAAATGTCATAATTTATAGGAATTAGTGGTGAAAAGAAGAGACAAACCGCGGAGCAAGCCTCTGGAAGGATTACGCGCCCATTGATATAAGAATCCTGCTGTTCAGCTTTCAGAATCCACATATTCTGAAGTTGACACGAGGACGATGAAAAAGGTGTTGCTAAAGACGGAGCAAATCACGCATATGATCATATTTATCCCACATTTTCCTGTGGATTTCTCCTAATACTGTACGTAGGAATTGGCAATGATTTTTGAGAAGCCGTTACTCAGAATACAAACCGTTACAACCAGAAATAACCGAACCGGTCAGTTAAAAAAAAGACGCCAAATCACTTTATCTGCTAGAATTATAACACAAGCAGTATACGTAGTACGCAGCTGCATAATTGTTCTGAGACTACACCATCCATAAGACAAATATTATGTCGACACTGTAATATGGTTTATCCCTCACTAATCAATTTTCCTGAACAGGTCTGGAGATCTTTGTGCCCTTTTATTTCGCAGTGCCAATGTCAAATACGAATGTAAGTGGGCTACGCGCTCCTGTAGTAGGGTCATGCGGTAAACGACTTTGATGCCCTGTGCCGTTACAGAGCTACAGGTTCTGGTGCAATCAGCGCCATAATCTTTCTTAACCATAACATAACACCGTTTGTAACGAAATCAAACCGTTCGACTGTCTATGACACAACGAAAACCTAAAGTGAACTATTGCGAAATGAGATCAAAGGTCACTTTGGATAATGCATCATGTCGCTTTTAACGATACCTACATCCTCCACTGCTGTAAAACGCGAACGTTAATGATGCACTGGTTTGCGGTTCTGTCAACTTCAGATGTTGTGATGGCGTAACTAGCGGCATGGTTTACTGACGAGAATGCGAAAAACCGTTAGATAAAGGAGGTTGCACCGTCAGATCAGCAGATGCGTCAGAGGTTTCTTCGAAATTTTAGTGTTTAATTCTTGTATCAGCTTTACTGGCTTTACATACAGTAAGTTATAATATTGTCGCGTTCGGGAGATGCGCATTTTATTCGTTGATAAGCGTCACATTTCACATCGACTAAAGCGACTAACCCTATCCAGCAAAAAGAAAGTAGCTCTACGAATTAAACTATAAAGCTTGGCGGCATGCAGACTTTATGTTATTCTGGGACTCTGGATGTTCTTTTCGATTTTTTTGTTTCCAAATCTGATCTCTTAAATCTTTGATGATCTTCAATGGATGATGGTTTTGCTCAGTTTTCATTTTTTTTTATGTGGGTTTCTTCATGGTTGATTTCTGGTGTTGTTTTACTCAGTTTTAGCCTTTTAGGTAGTGGATTTTGTACTATTTTTCATAATTCTTCTGTCGGTATTTGATATGATCCCTCTGTGTGTTTGCGGAGTTAAATGTCATGCATGTCGATGCATGGCACCTGCTGGACCGAAATGGCCAGAGGAATAAACTTGTCTTGTCTGGTTAGAATAGAGCGTTTCACGCACGATATGTACAGATACATGTTCGCTGATAGCACATAAGCTGATAACTGAAGAAGCGTTTTTGGCTTTACCGTTTTCGTAACGGATGATAACTGTTTTTAGAACATCGCAAGAACAAAGAGCTAACTTACATACAAGTAGATCGTGTATTAAGCAAAACGAGACGAAACCAAGATCTGTGGAAAAAAATGAGCTGACACTTCAAGTACGCAGTATCGCTCCATGTCGCGTTTTTGACAGTTAGTGCTAGCCGATACTTCCCGTGCCCAATGCAGAGCGTTGCGGACCGGCGGTGGTGGAGCTGCCTAAAGGAGCTGTTTTTGATCTGCATAGTGTTTTCCGTCCGAACGGCTTCCATATTTTGTGTAGTAGCTGTGACAGTCGCTTGCGGTAGTCACGGGAGAGGAGAAGAAAAATAATCTAGCAGACAAAGAATGGTATAAGCTATAGCCAAAGATATTCAGTTACTATACCGGTCTTAGCAATACCCATTGGTTGTTCAGATAAATAGTGGTTCTTGCAAATGTTGTATAACGTTCCTTGTTTGCTAGTTTCCTTTGAGATATTTTGTTATAATAACAGTGCTGACGTATCTTATTGTTAATGCCCTTTGAACAAATATCTTCGATTTCATCTAACGCGACGACTCCCAGACAGCAAAATGACAATACGTCTCAACAAACTGCGCAATGCTTTGCCGAGACACAATCCACAGAATTTTAGATAACAAGTTCAAATGACAAGCCCTCTTTCTACTCATATTGCTATTGTGTGCGGCCTGTGATGGCAGCTGGTACATTATCTATCGTGATATGCAAGGTCTTACTAGAGCTTTCCGACGAACTTGACAAGAGACTTCGAATGATGCGCGCCATTTTGAAAAAGTCGGTAGAAATAATACATAACTGACTCTTACCGGGCTGCCCATGATGCCACTATAATAAAGCAACCTCATCCACAACTGCATAACGCGCACGGTCACAAACAAACTGGGAAAGTACACCAGTGTCATAGTATACGGCAGGTAGCACGACAGGAACCACACCGAAGATCCGAACAGCATCTTGGCCATTCGCAGTCGCTTTTGGGTTTTCTCTGTGCCTTGCGGATTGACTGCTTCCCCTGTATGTCGGCGTTCCTTAATCTTCCACACTTGCAGGATAGCGAATATGACTAAATAAGTGGCAACAGTCCCGCATAACGGGAGATATGATCCAACAGCCAAGATTAGAACTTGTAAGAAGCGCCCGATGTCAGTTGTAGGTGGTAGCACTCCACACCACAGCCATGGGGGGACCACTCCATTCCGACCAGCCACACCCGCCGCTTGTGGAAAACAATCGCAGAAGGGAAGCAGCCAGTTGAAAGTGATCATTGCCAGTATTGCCTTTTTTGAAGAGAAAGTCCCGTGTCGATGCGGGAATACAATAGCAGTTAGGCGATTAAGGGCGAGAAAGAAGGCGGCCCAAAAGTCAACTTGGGCGAACATACCGATGACAAAGTAGAAAATCTGGCACGATTCCGTGGTTGAACGAAAACGGGCAAAAGCTGTCGTTATGGCCAGGGCCGGCACAATGCCGCCACTAATACACAACTCAATGAACAAGAAATTTATGAGCAGAATTTCTGAGCCACCTATGCGAGCCAGTTGTCGGTTAAAAATGATGGAAAGTATCAGCATAACGTTGAGTGTTGCGCTGATTACGCCGAAAGCGAGCATTAGGATGGTCCAAATGGTCAAACTTCTTTCATACACTATCCATACCGGTATCACGCCAGTATCATTTAGGCTATCGTTAAGCAGCATTATCGCTGATCATGTAACGGGGAGCCAACTGAACCCAGTAAGGATCTGCCGTAAAGCTATGGGAAAATGTAGACCAAGAATTACCTTATAATGATGATGACTGTATGTATGTACATAAGTTGCACGTTACCTGGGAATTACATTTCCCAATTGTGCCATATAAAAGCCCCACGGTGATATCATAATCTGATATCGTATTTCATACCCATAACCGTGTGCCCGTCCCTACTATGATCATGCGCCGTACCGTTAACGAGATCCACATGTAGGTATGCTTGCGTCAGTAGCACATTACCGAGAGCACTACTTTGGTAATTACTGATATTACACACTACAGATTACAATCGGACAAGCCCGGTGTTAGTACAGTCTGAATAGTTGAATAACGTCTCCGACCACAAAGGTTTGTAACAACCTAGCCGGTAGTCTGTTCCATGCATATGTTTTCCGCATTTTGATCTTTTGTGGTTATCCAGAAAATTCTATGTGAACGCACCTTCACAGTAATGCAATCTTGATTTATGTACTGTATACTAGGTATCGAATCAGCAAGACCCTTTTGTAATTTGTTATTGTGTCACTTGCGCAATATATTCGATATCTATCCATTCTGTTGCTTCTCATTTGCGCATGAAAGTTAGAACATTGCATTGCCTCATTGAGTTAGCTTCTCTTAACGTTACGGTGCATTTTTACTCACGATAATGTGAAAAATACTTTTTTACCAGAAACTACGGAAACCAGAACGCCTTGGACTAGTGCCGTAGTGTGTCTTCGTGTGCTTTCAGTTCTTTCCTGCTGTTCATTGTTTGTATTGGTTGTTTCCATTGGCGTCAGTAGCCAGACAGAAACTGACAATAGGACGTTTCTTTTTCACCTAGTGTGCCATAACACTAGGGTTGGGACAGAAACAACGTTAGTAACCCCAGTACCTAGTGTGCCATAAAGAATGTAGAAAAGCATATGACGTCCGCACACTACCATGGACAACGAACTATTGATTCGTTGCTATGATTTGGTCAATCCAGTTCCTCAGTTTAGGGACATTAGCATAGATTCCAGGTACACCTTCACGAGCGCAGCCTAAACCCCAAGAAACCACACCAATTTGCTCGTAATGACCATCCTTATCTCTTGCCACCAGTGGTCCGCCGCTGTCTCCTTGGCATGAATCCTTGCCGCCTTCCGGAAATCCTCCGCACAGCTATTTTCAAAACAACCGTTTCTATTACTGCAATGGTTATCTCCACACAATTAAATTACATTGTGGGACACTGGTTCGACACAGTTTTCGATGTCGGGAACTCGTTAACGTTTTTTTAATCTTGTAATTTATTAGTGTAATAATCGTTAACGCTTATAATGCATAGACAATGTATAGACTATTAACTAGTGAGTGATTACCATTGATTCGGTGAATAGGTATTCTTTCAGCTGATTTTGACAGTCCTTGGCGTCATACACATCGATTGCCACTTGCTGTAGCTTGTCGGTGCCGGCTCCAAGAAGCGGAATTGCAGATTCAATTGGACCATTTTGTCCTAGAACGTGAAACAAAGCATAGATTAGGTACATTTATAAGCTGGAGAGTTTGACCGAACAGACTCGCTGTTTGCTGAATCCGCACAAAAGAGCAGTCATGAGACGAACGCAGCACAGTTAAGTAAAACTCTGATATCGAGAAAAAAACGAGTTCCTTGTTAACTTCTTCGCATAAGATACAGATACAAGTCCATTTTCATATACTACTCCAAAGTTCAAGGTAAGCACTTCGCTTTCTAAACTCTGGCATATTGAAAACTGAATGTAACATTACTTTGTCCTTCTTTTAAATGTCCCCATCCAGCCACGAAGGCCACCTTCTTCCCGCCTCGCTCCTTATCCGTATTAGCTGCCGTATCCAAATCGGCCGCCGAATGTGAAGGCAGACAAACGGGCTGTATGCGACTCGTAAAGGTAAGCGGTTTTTCCAACTGCAACAGCGCCACATCGTTGTTCGTAGTGCCCTTCGGATCATCGTACTGCGGATGATGGAAGACTTTGGATATGCTCAACAATAATTCTGGATTCTTGACCACTTCTGACAGATCCGTGAGGCCGACGACGGCTTTGATGAAGGTGGTTATGTAGGAATCTTCATGGTTATCCACACAGTGACCGGCCGTCAAAATCCAACGATCACCGATCTGAAAAACGTTCAATAGATCCGTTGTTTGCTGACCAGCTGTGTTTACCTACATAATTATTACATTATACTGGCATTATGTAGCGAATGCTTATCAAAACTATGGAGTGTGGCTTTGTGGAGCTTACGATACTGGCACCGCAGAAATGGTACACCGGTGGAAACGAAGTCGGTTTGAACTGAATCAGCGCCACAGCCCATGGCCAGCTTTCCTCTTGTGCCTCTACTCCTCCGACGATTTTCGATCCGGCACTCCACAAAGCATCAGGACTGTTCTTCGGGCGTCCACATCCCGCCACACCGCCCGATGTGGGGGCCTTTATCGAATCCCCTGGCTTGGCAACGGGCGGGGCTTTAGGGTTAACGGCCGGGTTATTGCTGATTGGCTTCCACCATTCTGCAACGAATATCATTCACGTCCGCATGTTCAGCGCAGTCAGCAAAAATATACCAATCTTTGGAAACGACAAAAATTCTGATTGCATAGACTGAAATATATCTTACGAAGTAGTCAAGAACTCGCTCACAACAAAAGAAAAGGTTGTACGTTACAACGCTTTACGAAACTGGATCTTACGGAAGCCAGAGAATATACTTTACGGACGGGATATAGTTCGACTAAATGAAAACAATAAACCTATCAAGAAGAACAAGCAAGATGTAGGGAAAAACAATGCTGATATTCAAAAGTCAGCATTATACAACTGTAGACACTGCTGCACACAATACAGTGACAAATAAAACTCAAACAAAATTATCAATAAAATACTTGACCCAGTTAATGTAAACCCAATCCACCAAAATGAGGCTTAAAACGAGAATTTAAAAATGACGGTCGAAGAAACAAAATCTGGTAATTCTAAACATATCAACCGACCCACTGGAAAAAGTTATAATTTTATTGCGTGAAGTTTATCATTAATTTTGTTAAAGGTAATTGCATTCCAAACTAAGCCAAAACTGTTATGACCCCGTGATACGCGCACATAATTACACAAACACTGCAGGGAAACTTACGAGCATGGACGATCGTGGACAATGATAACAGGATAACTATTGACAAGTCCATAATTGTAAACAATAACAGATTCCAAACCTAATTAAGTCATGTAGTTGCACGACCGTAATTTCTGCAAAATGGCGGCAGTTCAAGCAAACCCGCCTAATAAGCGTTTCGAAAATGTAGTCATATTCTTGGTAATTCACTGCAGTGCGATTCTCAGTGTCGAAGTGAAGTGGATGACTTTGCGGAGTGCGCAAATTTTCCTGAAATAAATGTACATATTTACACGGAAGAAAGTTCGTACTGAGCGCTGAGTGCATGTGAACAAAAGACTGACAACGAGTTTTTTTCCAGCTTTTACAGTCAAGTTTTTTGGTAATTCCCATTCCGCGGTATTGTTTTTTAGTCTTTCCTTCTGCCAGTTCTTTATGCTTGTTGACCCATTAAAACCCACATTTCATTCATTATTTATGTTTTAGTTCGTGATAATAGTAGTTCCAATCCAGTCTTTCAGCGAAAACACGTTAGCGAAAATTCTCGGGGTGTTGGCTTTGGCGCAGCTGGTTCCCCAGCCGATAATCCCGATCTGTTCGAAACGCCCATCGGCATCCTTCGCCACTAATGGTCCGCCATTGTCACCATCGCATGCATCCTTTCCACCTTCAGGGACGCCCCCACACAGCTAATACCAAACGACAGATTAGATTTTCTGTGTATATAAGCCGGCTCGTAAAGCAAAACATCTTGCTTGAGCATCAACTTTCCTATGCAAATATTGCCGCTTAAATACTACGTCATAATATTTCTACTACATACTGTACACAATTGGTAATACATACAAGGCAAGAACACTCAAAATTTACCGTGCTGTATTGTGAAAACAAGCCCTAACCAGCAATAAATAAGAATTAAGCTAACCAATCGGCTCACGCAGAAGCACACCGGCAGCAAGAACAAAAAATGGATGGAAAAAAATTCAAGGCAGAGAACACCGGATAAAATATTCATCGAAAAGGCACTGAATTCATTAACTGTTTAACAATACAATTCCGCTTCTTACCATTTTTTCGGTAAAGACAGAGTTGTGGATATGCCGCTGGCAGTCACTGGCGTTGTATATATCTATTGCCACCTGTTGCAACACATCCGTCCCGGCACCAACCCGCTCGCTGTCCTCAGCTAAACAAAGAATCCACCATCATCGATACTTTTACAAGCAAAAGTCTCTCTTGATACCTTGCCCTTCTGTCACACTGCCCCATCCCGCAATAAACCCCACCCGCTTCCGGTTCTTGTTAACCGTGCCCCACATGGTTTTATCCTCGGGTTTTGATGAAGGCAGGCAGATTGGTTGGATGGTCTGGGAGAATTTCAACGGTTTAGCGAGCTGCAACAGAGCGATGTCGTTGTTGATGGAACCTTCGGGGACGTTGTACTCTTCATGCTTGAACACCCGGTTGATACGCAGCGATAACTCGGGAGAGGTGGCAATGTCCGGCAGGTAGGGAAGACCGGCGACGACGCGAACATTGTCGACAATGTCGCGTTCGCTTAGGGTGGCAACGCAGTGGCCGGCGGTCAGAATCCAACGTGTTGCGATCTGGAAAATGAACCACGATCATGACAAGAAGTGAACACATTATGAACATCAGACGATATCAGATTTCTTGGTTTTGTTTAAAAATAAACATGTTATCGGGTACTGTACACGTGTTAACAAAGCCATAAGCTTACACATATTTCAGGAGAATACGATTCCAAAACATTTCGAAGTGAAAAGATTTTGCACGTTAACAAAACGTAGATATTTATAGTATGTGCCGTATTTGGCAAACAGTACCATTTCCAAAAGAGCTAGGTTATTAATTTACAAACGGATAACATGTGCAAATACGCATTTCGGTTCTTCCTTGTTATTCACCACTAACAGTAATATTGCGCTTACAATACTCCCGCCGCAGAATTGATAAGGCTGGTAATTCAAATCCGACCGGTTCTGAATGAGAGCAACAAGAAACGGCCAGGCTCCGTCGGGTGCATCCTTGCCGCCGATAATCCGCATATCCGGTGTCCAGCCCGCATCCGGCGCCGGATCCGGCTGTCCACATGGAAACCGTGGAACGGCCGTCGACGTCCGGGGCAGCCGGGGTGTGGTGCGGGGTTTCTGGGGTTGTTGGTTATTATTATTGTTGTTGAGTATCGGTCGCCAAAATTCTGGAAAATATCGCAGTTTACGCACCATTCGCGTGGATACAATATGGTATATCTACTCAGTACTTTATCTCAGCAGAACTGATCAGTATACCACAACTTACGACCATCACTCACGGAACAGACCATAAAAATCACAAGGGATGCTCCCACCGTAGACTTGATCGA
>JAQGAU010005485.1:0-10236 GCA_034698045.1 Paramacrobiotus richtersi
TTAAGTCATAAACATTCATTACCGGAAAGCAGTCATGCCATTGTTGTGTGACGGCCAAGCACCGCCGCAGGAGAAAGTGATTTCTTACATACGAGTACGATATCAAGGGTTGTTCATACAACGACCGCTCTTGACATGGTTTCGTAAACAAAATTATCATGTTGTTGAGATCGCAGCTGGCGCAATTACTGCGTTTGGAACCTGGAGTACAAATGACCACCCGGAAGTCATAATTCTTTACGGTGCCGCGAAATGCAAACAAAAACACGAATAGCCAGACTACTTCGAAAACAAAACCACCGAGTATATAAACGTAGACACGAACCACGATTTTTGTATTCTTTGGAGTTATTAGCAGCATTTAAATAGACTGTATTATACAGATTATTGTTCCAGTTTCTCAGCAATGTTCAGCCTACTGGTTGTATTACTGCTTGTAGCAGGTGAGTCCGAGAGATAACATTGAGAAGACCTTAGAAACTTGACAAATATATGTATGCGCGGATATATGTAGTTAACTTTTGTAAAAAAGTAACACATACATCTTTTGCAAAGGGAAGTACAGTATGCTAATAGTTTATCACGACATTGAGATCGATTCTTGTGGTCTTCGTTTACTAGCTTGCTGTCAAGTTTTACAAGACGATATGTAAACCCTTAGAATTTCTGACAGGTCATGACCTAGTCCAGGGCGGTGGCTGCCCAGCCTCGCAGTCCGGTTCCTGGACTGCCCCTAACGGCGGTTGTAACAGCGTCGAATGTGTTGTCTACGACATTAGCTCGCAGAACACTTGCCGCTACGTCGACAGCGAGAAAGCTACGAACGATGCCCGCTGGAAGGCCAACTTGAACGCGGACGTCGATGTGCAGATTCTGAAGGGGAAGATCGCCGCTTACAAGCTGCAGTGGTTCAGTGGATCGTGGTCCGAATGGTACGTGCCGGGAAAGAACGACATCGATACCAAACTGAATGGATGCGCCATGCGTCGTCAGTGGTCGTACTTCTTTGATCACGCCCACTCCTACATCATCTGCCAGTGAAGGAACCGTGTACTGTACGAAATCCCGCCAGTTGCGTCCACTACTTCATGTTTTATTTTCATCAGTTTTTTTGGAATGATGATAGCCACATTTAACTACGTATACCTATGTCTAGCTAATTATTCGCACCACTTATGTCCGCCATTGTGCTGTCCATGGCCATTATCGACGATATATAATTATGATCGACCACACTTCGTGTTTCTTGTGGCATTATTGTTTTAAGTAGTGTTTTTAATTTCCTTGTGTCATAAAGATCCAGCTCATAATTGCTCAACGCAGTTATAACTGGCACGAGTAGTATAAATTCCTCAAAATGGCCGACATTCCTGGGCTATGTCTAGAAAGGATTTCCATAATTATATGTGACGATTGAGTTGCCACACCTAATTTTTCGACACTGTACAGCCGTTCCGCTTACAGCCAGATCACGAAAGCTCTCGGTTCGCGGTCGGGTTCGACTTCTAAAAGTACATCGAAAGTGGAGCTTGCTGACACTTCGGTACACGACGCTGTGGAACAATAGAAACAAACAACAACGTGACAAACAACAGTAAACGCGACTACGCTGTGCTATTGTTAATTTGTTCCCATAATCCGAAAATGTTTCGAATCCGTTTCTTCTACTTCCCATCATGATACCGACTTATATCAGTGCAGTTACTGTACGTGGCACTGCCCGTACGATGCATTTACGTAACGCATGGAATAAATGCCGATTGTGCTTGAAACTGGGACATTCGTAAGAAATATAATTATGGATTTGATTAGATGGTAGATGAGTAATATCGACTTCCAAGGAGTTCGATCGGATTCTTCGGGTAATAAACGCGACTGCAGTTGGCAATTGCGTTTCTTGCGGGAATCATTCAGTCTCAGGCGGACTATGTAACATGGCGCTTTTCTGTTTGGACGGAGTACAGTAATGATATGCACTTCTGAACTGTTGAGCGGATGTGTACAATGTCCTGTTAACGCGGGTATGATGTAAACGGTCCGTAAACTGCATGTATAAACCATAATGTTTATATAGCAGATGGGCAAAATCGCCCGCCTTTACAGAATTTAAGGAATAAGAATCGACGATTACCTTTATGAGAACTGACTAAATTAGTCATAGTGGAGGGCGAGAACACCCGTTTCGCCAGCACCCTAAAACGCCCTGTGTAATCAATCACTGGCCGTGCGATTTATTATTTTATACAAAAGATTCGCCCTACAACGTGCCGTAAGAAAAGCCTTGCGGTGGTCCGTTCAACAGCTGGAAATAATAACCGGTATTTCCGTAAAGAGTTACATTGCAGGTACCGTAGAGCTGTAGGCTCCGTTAGGCTGTAAACCTGTAGATACAGCGCAACGGCGGTCATAGATAACTCCTGAAATTTTTTAATTAAACAGTGCACTCAAGCTACTGTGAGTGGAAATTTATCGAGATATGGTTTTGACACTCACACTCTCACAGTGTTAACAACTGATGACAACAAGCATATGATCCAGCTTTACAAACGTGGCGTTCCGTAATCCGTTGCGGTGATTCTCGCCGCCTGCAACTAGGGATCGGCGCGACCTTCAACCAGGCAATGTGGCGTTGTTCTTGTCATGTAATCGTTAAGCCGTAAACATTCGTTACGTGTAATCATGCCGGAGAGCAATCATGTCATTGTTGTGTGAGGGCGAAGCATCGTCGTAGCCGAGATAGATTTGCGATGTCAGTTATCAAGGGTCTGTTGGGTTTGTTCGTATTTAGAAGGGCTGTTCTCGGTATCGACATAATCACAATGGTGCTGATATCACAATCGACGCAATTAAGGCGTTAGGAACCCGGAGAACAAATGGCGACTTCCGACTTTGAGTGATAATTCTTTCTCGTTCACGAAAGTGCAAATCTAAACCAAAACACCTATAAATACCTTTTCTCAGTTCGTAGCTTAAACTGCGTAAACAATTTCAACCATATAAACACATCTCTGAAATCAGGACAGTTGTGTTCGTTGGCCATTCAAAGCATATCTGTATTGCACAGTTTTAAATTACTACAATCTATCTGCAATGCGCAGTCTACTCTTTGCGCTACTCCTTGTAGCAGGTAAGCCCGAGATGTAACACTGGAAAGACCGCAAAACTTAAACTTGATGGTATTTCCATACATACACTATGTGATATGGAATCGACTGACTTTTGACTGATATCGAATCTTGACGTTTTTCTCTTGCTACCGCCGTTAAGTTTCACATAACATTTATATAAGGATTCTTACAATAATTTTCGACAGGTTTTGTTTGTTTATACTAGGTTATGATCTGGTCCAAGGCGGCGGCTGCCCAGCCTCGCAATCCGGTTCCTGGACTGCTCCTTCTGGCGGTTGTAACAGCCCTGAATGTGTGGTCTACGACATTAGCTCGCAGAACACTTGCCGCTACGTCGACAGCGCGAGACCCTCAAATGATGCTCGCTGGAAGGCCAACTTGAACGCGGACGTTGATGTAAAGGTTCTGAATGGGAAGATTGCCGCCTACAAGCTGCAATGGTTTAGTGGATCGTGGTCGGAATGGTACGTGCCAGGAAAGAATGACATTGATTGGAAACTGAATGGATGTGCCATGCGCCGTCTGTGGTCGTACTTCTTCGATCACGTCCACTCCTATATCATCTGCCAATGAGCAAGAGCTGGTTAACGAGAACTACGCGTGTTTTACCGTTTATTTTCTTTCGTTCGCTTTTGTCTGACGAAATGTCTGATTAGGCTCGTACTGTGCCTTTAATTGCCTTATAAAGCATGTAACAAGTCATCCACTAAATGTTGAGTGGATTTGAAACTGGGATGTTCAGGTATTTTCTGAGCATTACGATAGTAAGCTCATGGGACGACTGTAAAGAAATTTCGCGAACTTACCACTTTGCTGGATGTAAGCTCGACCACAATTTTGCTAAGGTTAGCAACATTTTACAGGATTATCAACTCAGCCAGCACGGAGATACTGAAAATTATATTTTTGCTGAAAGTGGGAATCACATCACTCGGTGGACAGTATCCCATAGGATCCTCGCAATACGGTAGTCTCCAGCGCACAGGGTGCTAATAACCATTGTTTTTAGAATATTGGGATCACTTTAGCTAATGGGAAATATCCCATAGGATTCCAGCAGAAGCCGACCCCAGCGCGGCCGTTGCTAACAGCTATTTTTTTGTATTAGTGGGAATTACAGTCGCTGACAATGCATGAGAGATGGAAGCGTGCATTTCATCAACGTCCGCTGGAATTCGTCCACAGGTTTTGTCCATACCGTCGATAAGAACATTGTGTCGATTCCATCTTTGGAGTTAGTCGTCTTACAGTTTTCTTATCAGACCCCTCCACTCACCCTGTCCTTCTGAACAAATTTGCTGTTTTACTAGATTATTTCGAAAACTGCAGCGACCTATAAAAACATATAGGCAACGGCTGCGAAGTCAAGGGCAGCACACAGCGATGTACCAGTACTGAGCAGCTGTACTCCATGTGACCATGTCAGTAGGATCTTTACGTTCCAGCAGTTCGTGATACATTTCTTTGGTTTCCTTGACTGGAACCATTCACCCTTCAGCAAACTATGTAACGCTGCTGTAGTGGTATGTTTCTGTTCGGGAGCAATATTCAGCACACTTTTGAATTTTTCGGCCGATGTCTACTTGTTAACGATACCGGATTCCAAAACCACTCTTATCGATGTGATGCCGTACATTCCTTATCTGTTTATTAATCTTCGCGGTGTATCTGTATTGTGTGTGTGTTGGCAACAGTCAGATTTCTGGTATTATTCGAAACTGCAAATAAACGACATCTTTTCAAAGAATGCCAAGTCTAGTAACGCAGGAAAGACGGTATCGCAGCTGAAAGTGCTGTCGGTAATTTCAGGTGTGAGTGCCTTTATCGCGGTTGCAGCGTTTGAGGTCGGTGATTATCTGCATTATTATCATTATTATGATCAAGATCCACAACGGTACAATATGAGTTATGATTTTCCCGTGGATCCGCTTCCCGTACGGATGCCCATGTGGTTATATATTAGTACCTGGGTACTCTTCTGTATTCTTCCGTACATTGTTTCGCAACAACTGTATATATTTCTGGTCTTGCATGCTCTGCTCATGAAACATTCTTTACGAGATATCAACAATAGTTTGGAGGAAGAAAGCAACTATTTCAATCATACCGCTTCAGCGGAAACAAAAAAGGTCAGAGCAGAATCGGTTACAAATGCTACGAACACAGTAAGAACTTTGGACACTAAAACTGCTGTAGGAGCGCTGTTGAACATATATTCGGGTTAAATCTGTTTGATCCGTTTTTCATTGGTAGTCAGCATGCAAGTAATTTTATCAAGCTCGGTTTGGGCATGATCTAGGGAGTAAACTGTGCACGTAAATCACGTTACTCTATAGCTCACTTTGAGGAAACCAACGGTTTACAGCGATCCGGCCGATAGTTTCTTCATCAGAACACTCTTAGTCGCGACGCTGCCAATGACCGCTACGCTAACGCGACGAAAAGCAACATTTCACAGTAAAAGCGAATACTTGTTTGATCACGACAAGACACGGGACATAACTGCGTCTGGCGCGTTGACGTTTATACTGATCGTTCAGAAGCGGCTGAACGGCTGCTGACCCGGGTTATAATCGGTACGGCTAACTAGTCTAACATTAAAGCGGATATTTAAGTACAGAAAGGCCAAATTCTTGCTTCCGGTACTTTTGCAGTATTTGCCGTGATGTATACTGTCTACTAGTTAATCCTCATTAAATACACTGCAAGCGCTTGGAAGCGATTCTATTGAATTTTAGCCTTGGCTTTCACGTTTTGTTCGCGACGGTGCACTATGCGGTCGGCTAATACCAAAGGTCATCACACTTCCGGTTGGTCGACGAGAAGCGCGTCTGCTGATTGAAAATTACTTCTATACATCGTAAAACCATTTTATTACGCAAAGTGCATCCAGTTTTAATCAATGAAGTACTTATTCACTTGTTTTGCCAGCCGCTTTGGAAGAGGACAGCAGACTTTCTCCTATCCCGCAGGATGTATTCAGATTCCGCAGTCCACCTACCCAACATGTCTTACAAACCGTTACATTTGCGAGCTGTAAATTTGTGGTACTGACCAGAATCGCGGAAATGTCATGGCTGCTTTGAATTTATGCCGGGATTACTTTTCAAGTTCAAAGCAGCCCAAAAATTTTCCGCGACTCGGGATTACTCTCACGGCTACTTTGTTGTATGTGTGTTGTCTGTGTAAGGTACGCATCTCAAGGGATATGCAGCGTCAGCGAGTCCATGAGCCACGACGTACTCTCCGTCTGCAACATGGAACACCGGTGCGCGACGTCGCGTTGGCGATGTAACCAAGGAAAAGAGATTCACCACCGATAGAGCGACACACCGCAACATGATTAAGGTTGGCGGTATAATGTGCTTCGGCAGCGTAACCTGATTTTCGCGTCAAGCTGAGGAATGTACGTTAATATTTTATTAGTCGGCACTGCCGCGGAAATACTGCATTGTTTTTGTTTGATCATGTGAACTAACGGCCAGCATTATTGGTCCAGCAACGGTGTATTACGCCATTACTATGTATAAGACCTGGTACGTGTTGATCTGTACGCCCGTTAACGGATTGTTTATTACAAATCAAAGTTTATGAGTAAGGAACATTCCGTAACTACTCACGGCCGTGCAGCTCTGCTAGTGCTGCCCATGGCTTTACTGAGTTGTTTATGTTTGCTCACGTGGCGCCGTCACCCAGTAAAAAAAGCGAAGTATGGCATAACTTTGCTATTGGTTTTCCTTTGCCTGTGGTCTGTCTTTCGCACCAATTCTTTGTTTAGATTAATTTTCCAACAACAGAATTGACTTCCCAAACCACAGACAGTAAACAATACTTTGGAGGAACACTGCCCATAAAAAGGAATTCTGTAATGTTAATGCACAGCCATTATGGATTATTCGCATAATATATAAGGAGCCTTTTCAGAATGCCATGTTACATAACTTCTTCCGTTCAACTCTGTTTCTCATATTTTTGAAATTGTTGTGGACCCACTTCAATATGGTTGGAACGTTGGTTATGCTTTTGTGTCTTGCAGGGCTCCATTCAGTCCAAGGAGGCGGCTGCCCAGACTCCCAAAATCCCCCATACGGATGGGTTCCAGCCCCGGGCGGGTGCAATGGCGTCGAATGCGTCGTGTACGATCTGACGTCGCAGAATACCTGCAAATTCGTGGCCAATGAGCCAGCAACCGGCGATGCCCGTTGGAAAGCCGGCCTGAACGCGGATATCGACGTGCAGATTCTCAAGGGAAAGGTCATCGCTTTCCAGCTGCAGTGGTTCGGTGGCAACTGGTCGGAGTGGTTTGTGCCCGGCCGTAACGATATCGATATCAAGCTGAATGGATGTGGCATGCGACGCTGGTGGTCGTACTTTTATGACCACGTTCACTCTTACATCTTTTGCCAATGAGCATTGTTCAGAACAAGTGAATGCCGAAAGAGCCATGTTATACAGTGTATATAGTCTCGCTACATGTATGCAGAAGTAGGTATGTCGAAGGCGAAAACACGTTTACCGTTTATGTAATAATTTGATTTGTAAATCGGTGCCAGCTGTAAATCTGGCCGCTGCTTCTGGGGGTTTTCCTCATTGCGAACTATGTGCTAAGTATTTCCCGGGTTATACGTTGTCGTATCTTCATAATCTGTTCACGAATTTTGACAGCTGGCTTCGTAAAACTGTTCGCTTTTTGTACGTTTGTTTGGCCAGCATGTATATAAATGAAATTTCATTGATTTTGTCGTTCGTGTGTCAGGTAGTATGACCGTATAGTATTGTAAAAAGAGTCGATGGGAGAAAGTTAATAATGGGGTGACGAACGATTCTTATATCGATCTTTCTCTCATATAGCGCCTCAATACAACGTAACTTGTTAATCCAGATTCCAGAATGCGCTTAGGTCACACGTACCAGGTCTAAATACACGGAAACAATCGCTACGTATAGTATGTGTGTGACTGCATCGATTGTACAAGAGGACATCGGTTTTTGCCGTCTTCTCACCCTTAACGAAACCAACCGTTCACAAGAAAGCCACTGACAACATAAGCACGAAGGGGCCATGTAGACGGGCCGATCAGCATGAGAACAGAACGGAAAATTCCATCGATTCACTACAGAAAGTTGTAGGAGTCTACAAACAAAGTTTTTCAAATTCTTCAGCGCATCCATGACGGCTGATGTCTCCACGATGCGCACAGACTGATGACCATCGAGATCGAGACATGAGCTACAGGGTAAACTATATACACTTTACAGTGTAGCTCATGGTGTGGAACGAACCAACGGTCAACAGCGCTTCGGCCTAGCGTTCTTCCTCAAACTACTTTAAACTAGTGGATAAAGAAACTTTAGCATCCTCAGTCGAGACACTGCCAATGACCTCCACGCTAACACGACGAAAAACAAATATTTCACACTGAAAGCGAACATCTTCATGAAGACAAGACACAAGACATGCATGCAGCGTCTGGCGCGTTGATGTTTATACATATTTATTGTTCAGATGCGGTTAGCGGTCGTTGAACCTGGTTGAATACTGCTTACTAGCCAATACATTATAGCGGATATGTAAGTACAGAAAGGCCAGAAGCCTTGCTTCCGGCAGTTTTGCAATATTTACCGCGTGCTGTATATGAACTGCACGACTATATTGAATTTTACCCTTAGCTTTATGTTTTCTTCTACACGGCGCAGTAGGGTGGTCTTGCTAATTCTCAAGGTCATAAGACTCCCAGGTAGCTGACGAGAACCGCATCTGCTAACTGAGAATTACTTGTATTAATCGCAGAACTGTTGTAGTACGCAAAATACATTCATTTTTAATTATCGAAGCTATACATGCAGTTATTTCCTGGTTATGCCAGTCGCTTTGGAAGGCTATCTCTTTTTCCGCGGGCTGTATTGACATTCCGCAGTGCAGCTACCCAACGTGCACCAATCTTCAGCCCTAATGCAGTCCGTTAACGGTCCAGGATCGCCGAAATGTCATGGCTGCTTTGAATTTGTGTCGGCACCTACTTTCCAAGTTCAAAACAGCCAGGACTCTTCCGTGACTCAGGATTTCTTTCATGGGCACTTTGTTGGATTTGTATCATCTGTGTAACTCAAGCGATATGCAATGCCACGGCCTCCTCTCCGTGTGTCCAAACATGGAAGACCGATGCGTGATGTCGCGTCGGCGATGAAACCAAGGGGTTTGCTGGATTAGCGGAAAGCGTACCCACTGCCAGGGCTACGCACCAATTACCAGATGCAGATAGAAATTCCGATTCAGAAGAAACACGTTAAATAACGGTCTTCCAGCTGACAATGAGCATTATAGGATGCATTCCGAGTAAGCATTACAGCTAGGATTAGTTATCCATGTAACAAGTGGTAAATTAGTACCGGGCAGACTATGTCTGAAACCTTTGAGTGAAGTTAGAAACTGGTACTTCAAGTACTTGCATGAGCCGCACCATGAAACGAAGCTCGTGATGCGCATCGAAAGAAAGCAAGAATAAGAATAGCGCAGTTTCACATAATATTTCAATATATTTTATTCCAACAAGGTCAAGTTTTTTTGCGATAGTAAGCGGGAGGTACAGTTGAAGAGACACAGCTAAACTGAATAAAATGCTAACTTGTAAAGGCACTGCTGCTGTTATCGTCTGCTAGTACTTATTGTAAAGCCCGACACCATAATTGAGCGAACCTTGCCTGTAGTTCTCGGACACGTAAGGTCAGTGAAGCATATAGGCAAAATCGCGATTGGAGTAAACGGAAGATAAAACACCCAACTTCATGAAAACTGACCAAATCATTCACTGCGCACTGCGCTATTTGCCATTTAAATAACTGTGCTCTGTATCCTGAAAATACTGTTTGTCCGTGATTTTGAATTTTTTATAGTTGTATGGATTGTGAATAAATGAATGAATACAATGTTTCTTGTCTATATTTGTATCATGTATGCGTGTGTGGTTAACTGCACGTACAAAGAAGATATTGGGGCCGTGTAAATTATACTGCCGTTTTTTATTGCACATACATCGCCTCTCATCCATAACGTAAGGAAAACGTACATTTTTTAAAACAAACAAGTACTGAATACAGCAAACATTAG